>CAWUFW010020136.1:0-150000 GCA_963921515.1 Calotriton arnoldi
TTTCCGGTCCAGGGAGGACCTGGCTTGGCAGTTCGGGCTGGACTGTTCCCATGAGGCACAGGGTCAAGACTGATTTGCATATGGCCAGGTCTAAACAGGGGTGGCATGGTGAGCAAAAGAATGATGGATTTAACCCAGATCTCATGACTGGGGGTGAATGTTTTGATTTGTTCTGCATTCCGTCCATCAATTGTGTGTCTTTTGCTTCCTCGCCCTAAGTGCGCCGGGTAGGCCCAGACGTGGGTCCCGGGCTCACTGTGCCACTGGAATCAAGCTATCCTGGCTGAAGAGGGGTGAAACCTCGAAACCGGTCCTAGGATGCTTGTTTCCGGTCCAGGGAGGACCTGGCTTGGCAGTTCGGGCTGGACTGTTCCCATGAGGCACAGGGTCAAGACTGATTTGCATATGGCCAGGTCTAAACTGGGGTGGCATGGTGAGCAAAAAGAATGATGGATTTAACCCAGATCTCATGACTGGGGGTGAATGTTTTGATTTGTTCTGCATTCCGTCCATCAATTGTGTGTCTTTTGCTTCCTCGCCCTAAGTGCGCCGGGTATGCCCAGACGTGGGTCCCGGGCTCTGTCACTGTGCCACTGGAATCAAGCTATCCTGGCTGAAGAGGGGTGAAACCCCGAAACCGGTCCTAGGATGCTTGTTTCCGGTCCAGGGAGGACCTGGCTTGGCAGTTCGGGCTGGACTGTTCCCATGAGGCACAGGGTCAAGACTGATTTGCATATGGCCAGGTCTAAACTGGGGTGGCATGGTGAGCAAAAGAATGATGGATTTAACCCAGATCTCATGACTGGGGGTGAATGTTTTGATTTGTTCTGCATTCCGTCCATCAATTGTGTGTCTTTTGCTTCCTCGCCCTAAGTGCGCCGGGTATGCCCAGACGTGGGTCCCGGGCTCACTGTGCCACTGGAATCAAGCTATCCTGGCTGAAGAGGGGTGAAACCCCGAAACCGGTCCTAGGATGCTTGTTTCCGGTCCAGGAAGGACCTGGCTTGGCAGTTCGGGTTAGACTGTTCCCATGAGGCACAGGGTCAAGACTGATTTGCATATGGCCAGGTCTAAACTGGGGTGGCATGGTGAGCAAAAGAATGATGGATTTAACCCAGATCTCATGACTGGGGGTGAATGTTTTGATTTGTTCTGCATTCCGTCCATCAATTGTGTGTCTTTTGCTTCCTCGCCCTAAGTGCGCCGGGTATGCCCAGACGTGGGTCCCGGGCTCACTGTGCCACTGGAATCAAGCTATCCTGGCTGAAGAGGGGTGAAACCCCGAAACCGGTCCTAGGATGCTTGTTTCCGGTCCAGGGAGGACCTGGCTTGGCAGTTCGGGCTGGACTGTTCCCATGAGGCACAGGGTCAAGACTGATTTGCATATGGCCAGGTCTAAACTGGGGTGGCATGGTGAGCAAAAGAATGATGGATTTAACCCAGATCTCATGACTGGGGGTGAATGTTTTGATTTGTTCTGCATTCCGTCCATCAATTGTGTGTCTTTTGCTTCCTCGCCCTAAGTGCGCCGGGTATGCCCAGACGTGGGTCCCGGGCTCACTGTGCCACTGGAATCAAGCTATCCTGGCTGAAGAGGGGTGAAACCCCGAAACCGGTCCTAGGATGCTTGTTTCCGGTCCAGGGAGGACCTGGCTTGGCAGTTCGGGCTGGACTGTTCCCATGAGGCACAGGGTCAAGACTGATTTGCATATGGCCAGGTCTAAACTGGGGTGGCATGGTGAGCAAAAGAATGATGGATTTAACCCAGATCTCATGACTGGGGGTGAATGTTTTGATTTGTTCTGCATTCCGTCCATCAATTGTGTGTCTTTTGCTTCCTCGCCCTAAGTGCGCCGGACATGCCCAGACGTGGGTCCCGGGCTCACTGTGCCACTGGAATCAAGCTATCCTGGCTGAAGAGGGGTGAAACCCCGAAACCGGTCCTAGGATGCTTGTTTCCGGTCCAGGGAGGACCTGGCTTGGCAGTTCGGGCTGGACTGTTCCCATGAGGCACAGGGTCAAGACTGATTTGCATATGGCCAGGTCTAAACTTGGGTGGCATGGTGAGCAAAAGAATGATGGATTTAACCCAGATCTCATGACTGGGGGTGAATGTTTTGATTTGTTCTGCATTCCGTCCATCAATTGTGTGTCTTTTGCTTCCTCGCCCTAAGTGCGCCGGGTATGCCCAGACGTGGGTCCCGGGCTCACTGTGCCACTGGAATCAAGCTATCCTGGCTGAAGAGGGGTGAAACCCTGAAACCGGTCCTAGGATGCTTGTTTCCGGTCCAGGGAGGACCTGGCTTGGCAGTTCGGGCTGGACTGTTCCCATGAGGCACAGGGTCAAGACTGATTTGCATATGGCCAGGTCTAAACTGGGGTGGCATGGTGAGCAAAAGAATGATGGATTTAACCCAGATCTCATGACTGGGGGTGAATGTTTTGATTTGTTCTGCATTCCGTCCATCAATTGTGTGTCTTTTG
The DNA here is from genome assembly GCA_963921515.1 of Calotriton arnoldi. Taxonomy (NCBI): domain Eukaryota; kingdom Metazoa; phylum Chordata; class Amphibia; order Caudata; family Salamandridae; genus Calotriton; species Calotriton arnoldi. The sequence goes on from CAWUFW010020136.1 coordinate 2,485, forward strand.
CTTCCTCGCCCTAAGTGCGCCGGGTATGCCCAGACGTGGGTCCCTGGCTCACTGTGCCACTGGAATCAAGCTATCCTGGCTGAAGAGGGGTGAAACCCCGAAACCGGTCCTAGGATGCTTGTTTCCAGTCCAGGGAGGACCTGGCTTGGCAGTTCGGGCTGGACTGTTCCCATGAGGCACAGGGTCAAGACTGATTTGCATATGGCCAGGTCTAAACTGGGGTGGCATGGTGAGCAAAAGAATGATGGATTTAACCCAGATCTCATGACTGGGGGTGAATGTTTTGATTTGTTCTGCATTCCGTCCATCAATTGTGTGTCTTTTGCTTCCTCGCCCTAAGTGCACCGGGTATGCCCAGACGTCGGTCCCGGGCTCACTGTGCCACTGGAATCAAGCTATCCTGGCTGAAGAGGGGTTAAACCCCGAAACCGGTCCAAGGATGCTTGTTTCCGATCCAGGGAGGACCTGGCTTGGCAGTTCGGGCTGGACTGTTCCCATGAGGCACAGGGTCAAGACTGATTTGCATATGGCCAGGTCTAAACTGGGGTGGCATGGTGAGCAAAAGAATGATGGATATAACCCAGATCTCATGACTGGGGGTGAATGTTTTGATTTGTTCTGCATTCCATCCATCAATTGTGTATCTTTTGCTTCCTCGCCCTAAGTGCGCCGGGTATGCCCAGACGTGGGTCCCGGGCTCACTGTGCCACTGGAATCAAGCTATCCTGGCTGAAGAGGGGTTAAACCCCGAAACCGGTCCTAGGATGCTTGTTTCCGGTCCAGGGAGGACCTGGCTTGGCAGTTCGGGCTGGACTGTTCCCATGAGGCACAGGGTCAAGACTGATTTGCATATGGCCAGGTCTAAACTGGGGTGGCATGGTGAGCAAAAGAATGATGGATTTAACCCAGATCTCATGACTGGGGGTGAATGTTTTGATTTGTTCTGCATTCCGTCCATCAATTGTGTGTCTTTTGCTTCCTCGCCCTAAGTGCGCCGGGTATGCCCAGACGTGGGTCCCGGGCTCACTGTGCCACTGGAATCAAGCTATCCTGGCTGAAGAGGGGTGAAACCCCGAAACCGGTCCTAGGATGCTTGTTTCCGGTCCAGGGAGGACCTTGCTTGGCAGTTCTAGCTGGACTGTTCCCATGAGGCACAGGGTCAAGACTGATTTGCATATGGCCAGGTCTAAACTGGGGTGGCATGGTGAGCAAAAGAATGATGGATTTAACCCAGATCTCATGACTGGGGGTGAATGTTTTGATTTGTTCTGCATTCCGTCCATCAATTGTGTGTCTTTTGCTTCCTCGCCCTAAGTGCGCCGGGTATGCCCAGACATGGGTCCCGGGCTCACTGTGCCACTGGAATCAAGCTATCCTGGCTGAAGAGGGGTGAAACCCCGAAACCGGTCCTAGGATGCTTGTTTCCGGTCCAGGGAGGACCTGGCTTGGCAGTTCGGGCTAGACTGTTCCCATGAGGCACAGGGTCAAGACTGATTTGCATATGGCCAGGTCTAAACTGGGGTGGCATGGTGAGCAAAAGAATGATGGATTTAACCCAGATCTCATGACTGGGGGTGAATGTTTTGATTTGTTCTGCATTCCGTCCATCAATTGTGCGTCTTTTGCTTCCTCGCCCTAAGTGCGCCGGGTATGCCCAGACGTGGGTCCCGGGCTCACTGTGCCACTGGAATCAAGCTATCCTGGCTGAAGAGGGGTGAAACCCCGAAACCAGTCCTAGGATGCTTGTTTCCGGTCCAGGGAGGACCTTGCTTGGCAGTTCTAGCTGGACTGTTCCCATGAGGCACAGGGTCAAGACTGATTTGCATATGGCCAGGTCTAAACTGGGGTGGCATGGTGAGCAAAAGAATGATGGATTTAACCCAGATCTCATGACTGGGGGTGAATGTTTTGATTTGTTCTGCATTCCGTCCATCAATTGTGTGTCTTATGCTTCCTCGCCCTAAGTGCGCCGGGTATGCCCAGACGTGGGTCCCGAGCTCACTGTGCCACTGGAATCAAGCTATCCTGGCTGAAAAGGGGTGAAACCCCGAAACCGGTCCTAGGATGCTTGTTTCCGGTCCAGGGAGGACATGGCTTGGCAGTTCGGGTTAGACTGTTCCCATGAGGCACAGGGTCAAGACTGATTTGCATATGGCCAGGTCTAAACTGGGGTGGCATGGTGAGCAAAAGAATGATGGATTTAAACCAGATCTCATGACTGGGGGTGAATGTTTTGATTTGTTCTGCATTCCGTCCATCAATTGTGTGTCTTTTGCTTCCTCGCCCTAAGTGCGCCGGGTATGCCCAGACGTGGGTCCCGGGCTCACTGTGCCACTGGAATCAAGCTATCCTGGCTGAAGAGGGGTGAAACCCCGAAACCGGTCCTAGGATGCTTGTTTCCGGTCCAGGGAGTACCTGGCTTGGCAGTTCGGGCTGGACTGTTCCCATGAGGCACAGGGTCAAGACTGATTTGCATATGGCCAGGTCTAAACTGGGGTGGCATGGTGAGCAAAAGAATAATGGATTTAACCCAGATCTCATGACTGGGGGTGAATGTTTTGATTTGTTCTGCATTCCGTCCATCAATTGTGTGTCTTTTGCTTCCTCGCCCTAAGTGCGCCGGGTATGCCCAGACGTGGGTCCCGGGCTCACTGTGCCACTGGAATCAAGCTATCCTGGCTGAAGAGGGTGAAACCCCGAAACCGGTCCTAGGATGCTTGTTTCCGGTCCAGGGAGGACCTGGCTTGGCAGTTCGGGCTGGACTGTTCCCATGAGGCACAGGGTCAAGACTGATTTGCATATGGCCAGGTCTAAACTGGGGTGGCATGGTGAGCAAAAGAATGATGGATTTAACCCAGATCTCATGACTGGGGGTGAATGTTTTGATTTGTTCTGCATTCCGTCCATCAATTGTGTGTCTTTTGCTTCCTCGCCCTAAGTGCGCCGGGTATGCCCAGACGTGGGTCCCTGGCTCACTGTGCCACTGGAATCAAGCTATCATGGCTGAAGAGGGGTGAAACCCCGAAACCGGTCCTAGGATGCTTGTTTCCGGTCCAGGGAGGACCTGGCTTGGCAGTTCGGACTGGACTGTTCCCATGAGGCACAGGGTCAAGACTGATTTGCATATGGCCAGGTCTAAACTGGGGTGGCATGGTGAGCAAAAGAATGATGGATTTAACCCAGATCTCAAGACTGGGGGTGAATGTTTTGATTTGTTCTGCATTCCATCCATCAATTGTGTGTCTTTTGCTTCCTCGCCCTAAGTGCGCCGGGTATGCCCAGACGTGGGTCCCGGGCTCACTGTGCCACTGGAATCAAGCTATCCTGGCTGAAGAGGGGTTAAACCCCGAAACCGGTCCAAGGATGCTTGTTTCCGATCCAGGGAGGACCTGGCTTGGCAGTTCGGGCTGGACTGTTCCCATGAGGCACAGGGTCAAGACTGATTTGCATATGGCCAGGTCTAAACTGGGGTGGCATGGTGAGCAAAAGAATGATGGATATAACCCAGATCTCATGACTGGGGGTGAATGTTTTGATTTGTTCTGCATTCCGTCCATCAATTGTGTATCTTTTGCTTCCTCGACCTAAGTGCGCCGGGTATGCCCAGACGTGGGTCCCGGGCTCACTGTGCCACTGGAATCAAGCTATCCTGGCTGAAGAGGGGTTAAACCCCGAAACCGGTCCTAGGATGCTTGTTTCCGGTCCAGGGAGGACCTGGCTTGGCAGTTCGGGCTGGACTGTTCCCATGAGGCACAGGGTCAAGACTGATTTGCATATGGCCAGGTCTAAACTGGGGTGGCATGGTGAGCAAAAGAATGATGGATTTAACCCAGATCTCATGACTGGGGGTGAATGTTTTGATTTGTTCTGCATTCCGTCCATCAATTGTGTGTCTTTTGCTTCCTCGCCCTAAGTGCGCCGGGTATGCCCAGACGTGGGTCCCGGGCTCACTGTGCCACTGGAATCAAGCTATCCTGGCTGAAGAGGGGTGAAACCCCGAAACCGGTCCTAGGATGCTTGTTTCCGGTCCAGGGAGGACCTTGCTTGGCAGTTCTAGCTGGACTGTTCCCATGAGGCACAGGGTCAAGACTGATTTGCATATGGCCAGGTCTAAACTTGGGTGGCATGGTGAGCAAAAGAATGATGGATTTAACCCAGATCTCATGACTGGGGGTGAATGTTTTGATTTGTTCTGCATTCCGTCCATCAATTGTGTGTCTTTTGCTTCCTCGCCCTAAGTGTGCCGGGTATGCCCAGACGTGGGTCCTGGGCTCACTGTGCCACTGGAATCAAGCTATCCTGGCTGAAGAGGGGTGAAACCCCGAAACCGGTCCTAGGATGCTTGTTTCCGGTCCAGGGAGGACCTGGCTTGGCAGTTCGGGCTGGACTGTTCCCATGAGGCACAGGGTCAAGACTGATTTGCATATGGCCAGGTCTAAACTGGGGTGGCATGGTGAGCAAAAGAATGATGGATTTAACCCAGATCTCATGACTGGGGGTGAATGTTTTGATTTGTTCTGCATTCCGTCCATCAATTGTGTGTCTTTTGCTTCCTCGCCCTAAGTGCGCCGGGTATGCCCAGACGTGGGTCCCGGGCTCACTGTGCCACTGGAATCAAGCTATCCTGGCTGAAGAGGGGTGAAACCCCGAAACCGGTCCTAGGATGCTTGTTTCCGGTCCAGGGAGGACCTGGCTTGGCAGTTCGGGCTGGACTGTTCCCATGAGGCACAGGGTCAAGACTGATTTGCATATGGCCAGGTCTAAACTGGGGTGGCATGGTGAGCAAAAGAATGATGGATTTAACCCAGATCTCATGACTGGGGGTGAATGTTTTGATTTGTTCTGCATTCCGTCCATCAATTGTGTGTCTTTTGCTTCCTCGCCCTAAGTGCGCCGGGTATGCCCAGACGTGGGTCCCGGGCTCACTGTGCCACGATCCCACTGGAATCAAGCTATCCTGGATGAAGAGGGGTTAAACCCCGAAACCGGTCCTAGGATGCTTGTTTCCGGTCCAGGGAGGACCTGGCTTGGCAGTTCGGGCTGGACTGTTCCCATGAGGCACAGGGTCAAGACTGATTTGCATATGGCCAGGTCTAAACTGGGGTGGCATGGTGAGCAAAAGAATGATGGATTTAACCCAGATCTCATGACTGGGGGTGAATGTTTTGATTTGTTCTGCATTCCGTCCATCAATTGTGTGTCTTTTGCTTCCTCGCCCTAAGTGCGCCGGGTATGCCCAGACGTGGGTCCCGGGCTCACTGTGCCACTGGAATCAAGCTATCCTGGCTGAAGAGGGGTGAAACCCCGAAACCGGTCCTAGGATGCTTGTTTCCGGTCCAGGGAGGACCTGGCTTGGCAGTTCGGGCTGGACTGTTCCCATGAGGCACAGGGTCAAGACTGATTTGCATATGGCCAGGTCTAAACTGGGGTGGCATGGTGAGCAAAAGAATGATGGATTTAACCCAGATCTCATGACTGGGGGTGAATGTTTTGATTTGTTCTGCATTCCGTCCATCAATTGTGTGTCTTTTGCTTCCTCGCCCTAAGTGCGCCGGGTATGCCCAGACGTGGGTCCCGGGCTCACTGTGCCACTGGAATCAAGCTATCCTGGCTGAAGAGGGGTGAAACCCCGAAACCGGTCCTAGGATGCTTGTTTCCGGTCCAGGGAGGACCTGGCTTGGCAGTTCGGGCTGGACTGTTCCCATGAGGCACAGGGTCAAGACTGATTTGCATATGGCCAGGTCTAAACTGGGGTGGCATGGTGAGCAAAAGAATGATGGATTTAACCCAGATCTCATGACTGGGGGTGAATGTTTTGATTTGTTCTGCATTCCGTCCATCAATTGTGTGTCTTTTGCTTCCTCGCCCTAAGTGCGCCGGGTATGCCCAGACGTGGGTCCCGGGCTCACTGTGCCACTGGAATCAAGCTATCCTGGCTGAAGAGGGGTGAAACCCCGAAACCGGTCCTAGGATGCTTGTTTCCGGTCCAGGGAGGACCTGGCTTGGCAGTTCGGGCTGGACTGTTCCCATGAGGCACAGGGTCAAGACTGATTTGCATATGGCCAGGTCTAAACTGGGGTGGCATGGTGAGCAAAAGAATGATGGATTTAACCCAGATCTCATGACTGGGGGTGAATGTTTTGATTTGTTCTGCATTCCGTCCATCAATTGTGTGTCTTTTGCTTCCTCGCCCTAAGTGCGCCGGGTATGCCCAGACGTGGGTCCCGGGCTCACTGTGCCACTGGAATCAAGCTATCCTGGCTGAAGAGGGGTGAAACCCCGAAACCGGTCCTAGGATGCTTGTTTCCGGTCCAGGGAGGACCTGGCTTGGCAGTTCGGGCTGGACTGTTCCCATGAGGCACAGGGTCAAGACTGATTTGCATATGGCCAGGTCTAAACTGGGGTGGCATGGTGAGCAAAAGAATGATGGATTTAACCCAGATCTCATGACTGGGGGTGAATGTTTTGATTTGTTCTGCATTCCGTCCATCAATTGTGTGTCTTTTGCTTCCTCGCCCTAAGTGCGCCGGGTATGCCCAGACGTGGGTCCCGGGCTCACTGTGCCACTGGAATCAAGCTATCCTGGCTGAAGAGGGGTGAAACCCCGAAACCGGTCCTAGGATGCTTGTTTCCGGTCCAGGGAGGACCTGGCTTGGCAGTTCGGGCTGGACTGTTCCCATGAGGCACAGGGTCAAGACTGATTTGCATATGGCCAGGTCTAAACTGGGGTGGCATGGTGAGCAAAAGAATGATGGATTTAACCCAGATCTCATGACTGGGGGTGAATGTTTTGATTTGTTCTGCATTCCGTCCATCAATTGTGTGTCTTTTGCTTCCTCGCCCTAAGTGCGCCGGGTATGCCCAGACGTGGGTCCCGGGCTCACTGTGCCACTGGAATCAAGCTATCCTGGCTGAAGAGGGGTGAAACCCCGAAACCGGTCCTAGGATGCTTGTTTCCGGTCCAGGGAGGACCTGGCTTGGCAGTTCGGGCTGGACTGTTCCCATGAGGCACAGGGTCAAGACTGATTTGCATATGGCCAGGTCTAAACTGGGGTGGCATGGTGAGCAAAAGAATGATGGATTTAACCCAGATCTCATGACTGGGGGTGAATGTTTTGATTTGTTCTGCATTCCGTCCATCAATTGTGTGTCTTTTGCTTCCTCGCCCTAAGTGCGCCGGGTATGCCCAGACGTGGGTCCCGGGCTCACTGTGCCACTGGAATCAAGCTATCCTGGCTGAAGAGGGGTGAAACCCCGAAACCGGTCCTAGGATGCTTGTTTCCGGTCCAGGAAGGACCTGGCTTGGCAGTTCGGGCTGGACTGTTCCCATGAGGCACAGGGTCAAGACTGATTTGCATATGGCCAGGTCTAAACTGGGGTGGCATGGTGAGCAAAAGAATGATGGATTTAACCCAGATCTCATGACTGGGGGTGAATGTTTTGATTTGTTCTGCATTCCGTCCATCAATTGTGTGTCTTTTGCTTCCTCGCCCTAAGTGCGCCGGGTATGCCCAGACGTGGGTCCCGGGCTCACTGTGCCACTGGAATCAAGCTATCCTGGCTGAAGAGGGGTGAAACCCCGAAACCGGTCCTAGGATGCTTGTTTCCGGTCCAGGGAGGACCTGGCTTGGCAGTTCGGGCTGGACTGTTCCCATGAGGCACAGGGTCAAGACTGATTTGCATATGGCCAGGTCTAAACTGGGGTGGCATGGTGAGCAAAAGAATGATGGATTTAACCCAGATCTCATGACTGGGGGTGAATGTTTTGATTTGTTCTGCATTCCGTCCATCAATTGTGTGTCTTTTGCTTCCTCGCCCTAAGTGCGCCGGGTATGCCCAGACGTGGGTCCCGGGCTCACTGTGCCACTGGAATCAAGCTATCCTGGCTGAAGAGGGGTGAAACCCCGAAACCGGTCCTAGGATGCTTGTTTCCGGTCCAGGGAGGACCTGGCTTGGCAGTTCGGGCTGGACTGTTCCCATGAGGCACAGGGTCAAGACTGATTTGCATATGGCCAGGTCTAAACTGGGGTGGCATGGTGAGCAAAAGAATGATGGATTTAACCCAGATCTCATGACTGGGGGTGAATGTTTTGATTTGTTCTGCATTCCGTCCATCAATTGTGTGTCTTTTGCTTCCTCGCCCTAAGTGCGCCGGGTATGCCCAGACGTGGGTCCCGGGCTCACTGTGCCACTGGAATCAAGCTATCCTGGCTGAAGAGGGGTGAAACCCCGAAACCGGTCCTAGGATGCTTGTTTCCGGTCCAGGGAGGACCTGGCTTGGCAGTTCGGGCTGGACTGTTCCCATGAGGCACAGGGTCAAGACTGATTTGCATATGGCCAGGTCTAAACTGGGGTGGCATGGTGAGCAAAAGAATGATGGATTTAACCCAGATCTCATGACTGGGGGTGAATGTTTTGATTTGTTCTGCATTCCGTCCATCAATTGTGTGTCTTTTGCTTCCTCGCCCTAAGTGCGCCGGGTATGCCCAGACGTGGGTCCCGGGCTCACTGTGCCACTGGAATCAAGCTATCCTGGCTGAAGAGGGGTGAAACCCCGAAACCGGTCCTAGGATGCTTGTTTCCGGTCCAGGGAGGACCTGGCTTGGCAGTTCGGGCTGGACTGTTCCCATGAGGCACAGGGTCAAGACTGATTTGCATATGGCCAGGTCTAAACTGGGGTGGCATGGTGAGCAAAAGAATGATGGATTTAACCCAGATCTCATGACTGGGGGTGAATGTTTTGATTTGTTCTGCATTCCGTCCATCAATTGTGTGTCTTTTGCTTCCTCGCCCTAAGTGCGCCGGACATGCCCAGACGTGGGTCCCGGGCTCACTGTGCCACTGGAATCAAGCTATCCTGGCTGAAGAGGGGTGAAACCCCGAAACCGGTCCTAGGATGCTTGTTTCCGGTCCAGGGAGGACCTGGCTTGGCAGTTCGGGCTGGACTGTTCCCATGAGGCACAGGGTCAAGACTGATTTGCATATGGCCAGGTCTAAACTGGGGTGGCATGGTGAGCAAAAGAATGATGGATTTAACCCAGATCTCATGACTGGGGGTGAATGTTTTGATTTGTTCTGCATTCCGTCCATCAATTGTGTGTCTTTTGCTTCCTCGCCCTAAGTGCGCCGGGTATGCCCAGACGTGGGTCCCGGGCTCACTGTGCCACTGGAATCAAGCTATCCTGGCTGAAGAGGGGTGAAACCCCGAAACCGGTCCTAGGATGCTTGTTTCCGGTCCAGGGAGGACCTGGCTTGGCAGTTCGGGCTGGACTGTTCCCATGAGGCACAGGGTCAAGACTGATTTGCATATGGCCAGGTCTAAACTGGGGTGGCATGGTGAGCAAAAGAATGATGGATTTAACCCAGATCTCATGACTGGGGGTGAATGTTTTGATTTGTTCTGCATTCCGTCCATCAATTGTGTGTCTTTTGCTTCCTCGCCCTAAGTGCGCCGGGTATGCCCAGACGTGGGTCCCGGGCTCACTGTGCCACTGGAATCAAGCTATCCTGGCTGAAGAGGGGTGAAACCCCGAAACCGGTCCTAGGATGCTTGTTTCCGGTCCAGGGAGGACCTGGCTTGGCAGTTCGGGCTGGACTGTTCCCATGAGGCACAGGGTCAAGACTGATTTGCATATGGCCAGGTCTAAACTGGGGTGGCATGGTGAGCAAAAGAATGATGGATTTAACCCAGATCTCATGACTGGGGGTGAATGTTTTGATTTGTTCTGCATTCCGTCCATCAATTGTGTGTCTTTTGCTTCCTCGCCCTAAGTGCGCCGGGTATGCCCAGACGTGGGTCCCGGGCTCACTGTGCCACTGGAATCAAGCTATCCTGGCTGAAGAGGGGTGAAACCCCGAAACCGGTCCTAGGATGCTTGTTTCCGGTCCAGGGAGGACCTGGCTTGGCAGTTCGGGCTGGACTGTTCCCATGAGGCACAGGGTCAAGACTGATTTGCATATGGCCAGGTCTAAACTGGGGTGGCATGGTGAGCAAAAGAATGATGGATTTAACCCAGATCTCATGACTGGGGGTGAATGTTTTGATTTGTTCTGCATTCCGTCCATCAATTGTGTGTCTTTTGCTTCCTCGCCCTAAGTGCGCCGGGTATGCCCAGACGTGGGTCCCGGGCTCACTGTGCCACTGGAATCAAGCTATCCTGGCTGAAGAGGGGTGAAACCCCGAAACCGGTCCTAGGATGCTTGTTTCCGGTCCAGGGAGGACCTGGCTTGGCAGTTCGGGCTGGACTGTTCCCATGAGGCACAGGGTCAAGACTGATTTGCATATGGCCAGGTCTAAACTGGGGTGGCATGGTGAGCAAAAGAATGATGGATTTAACCCAGATCTCATGACTGGGGGTGAATGTTTTGATTTGTTCTGCATTCCGTCCATCAATTGTGTGTCTTTTGCTTCCTCGCCCTAAGTGCGCCGGGTATGCCCAGACGTGGGTCCCGGGCTCACTGTGCCACTGGAATCAAGCTATCCTGGCTGAAGAGGGGTGAAACCCCGAAACCGGTCCTAGGATGCTTGTTTCCGGTCCAGGGAGGACCTGGCTTGGCAGTTCGGGCTGGACTGTTCCCATGAGGCACAGGGTCAAGACTGATTTGCATATGGCCAGGTCTAAACTGGGGTGGCATGGTGAGCAAAAGAATGATGGATTTAACCCAGATCTCATGACTGGGGGTGAATGTTTTGATTTGTTCTGCATTCCGTCCATCAATTGTGTGTCTTTTGCTTCCTCGCCCTAAGTGCGCCGGGTATGCCCAGACGTGGGTCCCGGGCTCACTGTGCCACTGGAATCAAGCTATCCTGGCTGAAGAGGGGTGAAACCCCGAAACCGGTCCTAGGATGCTTGTTTCCGGTCCAGGGAGGACCTGGCTTGGCAGTTCGGGCTGGACTGTTCCCATGAGGCACAGGGTCAAGACTGATTTGCATATGGCCAGGTCTAAACTGGGGTGGCATGGTGAGCAAAAGAATGATGGATTTAACCCAGATCTCATGACTGGGGGTGAATGTTTTGATTTGTTCTGCATTCCGTCCATCAATTGTGTGTCTTTTGCTTCCTCGCCCTAAGTGCGCCGGGTATGCCCAGACGTGGGTCCCTGGCTCACTGTGCCACTGGAATCAAGCTATCCTGGCTGAAGAGGGGTGAAACCCCGAAACCGGTCCTAGGATGCTTGTTTCCGGTCCAGGGAGGACCTGGCTTGGCAGTTCGGGCTGGACTGTTCCCATGAGGCACAGGGTCAAGACTGATTTGCATATGGCCAGGTCTAAACTGGGGTGGCATGGTGAGCAAAAGAATGATGGATTTAACCCAGATCTCATGACTGGGGGTGAATGTTTTGATTTGTTCTGCATTCCGTCCATCAATTGTGTGTCTTTTGCTTCCTCGCCCTAAGTGCGCCGGGTATGCCCAGACGTGGGTCCCGGGCTCACTGTGCCACTGGAATCAAGCTATCCTGGCTGAAGAGGGGTGAAACCCCGAAACCGGTCCTAGGATGCTTGTTTCCGATCCAGGGAGGACCTGGCTTGGCAGTTCGGGCTGGACTGTTCCCATGAGGCACAGGGTCAAGACTGATTTGCATATGGCCAGGTCTAAACTGGGGTGGCATGGTGAGCAAAAGAATGATGGATTTAACCCAGATCTCATGACTGGGGGTGAATGTTTTGATTTGTTCTGCATTCCGTCCATCAATTGTGTGTCTTTTGCTTCCTCGCCCTAAGTGCGCCGGGTATGCCCAGACGTGGGTCCCGGGCTCACTGTGCCACTGGAATCAAGCTATCCTGGCTGAAGAGGGGTGAAACCCCGAAACCGGTCCTAGGATGCTTGTTTCCGGTCCAGGGAGGACCTGGCTTGGCAGTTCGGGCTGGACTGTTCCCATGAGGCACAGGGTCAAGACTGATTTGCATATGGCCAGGTCTAAACTGGGGTGGCATGGTGAGCAAAAGAATGATGGATTTAACCCAGATCTCATGACTGGGGGTGAATGTTTTGATTTGTTCTGCATTCCGTCCATCAATTGTGTGTCTTTTGCTTCCTCGCCCTAAGTGCGCCGGGTATGCCCAGACGTGGGTCCCGGGCTCACTGTGCCACTGGAATCAAGCTATCCTGGCTGAAGAGGGGTGAAACCCCGAAACCGGTCCTAGGATGCTTGTTTCCAGTCCAGGGAGGACCTGGCTTGGCAGTTCGGGCTGGACTGTTCCCATGAGGCACAGGGTCAAGACTGATTTGCATATGGCCAGGTCTAAACTTGGGTGGCATGGTGAGCAAAAGAATGATGGATTTAACCCAGATCTCATGACTGGGGGTGAATGTTTTGATTTGTTCTGCATTCCGTCCATCAATTGTGTGTCTTTTGCTTCCTCGCCCTAAGTGCGCCGGGTATGCCCAGACGTGGGTCCCGGGCTCACTGTGCCACTGGAATCAAGCTATCCTGGCTGAAGAGGGGTGAAACCCCGAAACCGGTCCTAGGATGCTTGTTTCCGGTCCAGGGAGGACCTGGCTTGGCAGTTCGGGCTGGACTGTTCCCATGAGGCACAGGGTCAAGACTGATTTGCATATGGCCAGGTCTAAACTGGGGTGGCATGGTGAGCAAAAGAATGATGGATTTAACCCAGATCTCATGACTGGGGGTGAATGTTTTGATTTGTTCTGCATTCCGTCCATCAATTGTGTGTCTTTTGCTTCCTCGCCCTAAGTGCGCCGGGTATGCCCAGACGTGGGTCCCGGGCTCACTGTGCCACTGGAATCAAGCTATCCTGGCTGAAGAGGGTGAAACCCCGAAACCGGTCCTAGGATGCTTGTTTCCGGTCCAGGGAGGACCTGGCTTGGCAGTTCGGGCTGGACTGTTCCCATGAGGCACAGGGTCAAGACTGATTTGCATATGGCCAGGTCTAAACTGGGGTGGCATGGTGAGCAAAAGAATGATGGATTTAACCCAGATCTCATGACTGGGGGTGAATGTTTTGATTTGTTCTGCATTCCGTCCATCAATTGTGTGTCTTTTGCTTCCTCGCCCTAAGTGCGCCGGGTATGCCCAGACGTGGGTCCCGGGCTCACTGTGCCACTGGAATCAAGCTATCCTGGCTGAAGAGGGGTTAAACCCCGAAACCGGTCCTAGGATGCTTGTTTCCGGTCCAGGGAGGACCTGGCTTGGCAGTTCGGGCTGGACTGTTCCCATGAGGCACAGGGTCAAGACTGATTTGCATATGGCCAGGTCTAAACTGGGGTGGCATGGTGAGCAAAAGAATGATGGATTTAACCCAGATCTCATGACTGGGGGTGAATGTTTTGATTTGTTCTGCATTCCGTCCATCAATTGTGTGTCTTTTGCTTCCTCGCCCTAAGTGCGCCGGGTATGCCCAGACGTGGGTCCCGGGCTCACTGTGCCACTGGAATCAAGCTATCCTGGCTGAAGAGGGGTGAAACCCCGAAACCGGTCCTAGGATGCTTGTTTCCGGTCCAGGGAGGACCTGGCTTGGCAGTTCGGGCTGGACTGTTCCCATGAGGCACAGGGTCAAGACTGATTTGCATATGGCCAGGTCTAAACTGGGGTGGCATGGTGAGCAAAAGAATGATGGATTTAACCCAGATCTCATGACTGGGGGTGAATGTTTTGATTTGTTCTGCATTCCGTCCATCAATTGTGTGTCTTTTGCTTCCTCGCCCTAAGTGCGCCGGACATGCCCAGACGTGGGTCCCGGGCTCACTGTGCCACTGGAATCAAGCTATCCTGGCTGAAGAGGGGTGAAACCCCGAAACCGGTCCTAGGATGCTTGTTTCCGGTCCAGGGAGGACCTGGCTTGGCAGTTCGGGCTGGACTGTTCCCATGAGGCACAGGGTCAAGACTGATTTGCATATGGCCAGGTCTAAACTGGGGTGGCATGGTGAGCAAAAGAATGATGGATTTAACCCAGATCTCATGACTGGGGGTGAATGTTTTGATTTGTTCTGCATTCCGTCCATCAATTGTGTGTCTTTTGCTTCCTCGCCCTAAGTGCGCCGGGTATGCCCAGACGTGGGTCCCGGGCTCACTGTGCCACTGGAATCAAGCTATCCTGGCTGAAGAGGGGTGAAACCCCGAAACCGGTCCTAGGATGCTTGTTTCCGGTCCAGGGAGGACCTGGCTTGGCAGTTCGGGCTGGACTGTTCCCATGAGGCACAGGGTCAAGACTGATTTGCATATGGCCAGGTCTAAACTGGGGTGGCATGGTGAGCAAAAGAATGATGGATTTAACCCAGATCTCATGACTGGGGGTGAATGTTTTGATTTGTTCTGCATTCCGTCCATCAATTGTGTGTCTTTTGCTTCCTCGCCCTAAGTGCGCCGGGTATGCCCAGACGTGGGTCCCGGGCTCACTGTGCCACTGGAATCAAGCTATCCTGGCTGAAGAGGGGTGAAACCCCGAAACCGGTCCTAGGATGCTTGTTTCCGGTCCAGGGAGGACCTGGCTTGGCAGTTCGGGCTGGACTGTTCCCATGAGGCACAGGGTCAAGACTGATTTGCATATGGCCAGGTCTAAACTGGGGTGGCATGGTGAGCAAAAGAATGATGGATTTAACCCAGATCTCATGACTGGGGGTGAATGTTTTGATTTGTTCTGCATTCCGTCCATCAATTGTGTGTCTTTTGCTTCCTCGCCCTAAGTGCGCCGGGTATGCCCAGACGTGGGTCCCGGGCTCACTGTGCCACTGGAATCAAGCTATCCTGGCTGAAGAGGGGTGAAACCCCGAAACCGGTCCTAGGATGCTTGTTTCCGGTCCAGGGAGGACCTGGCTTGGCAGTTCGGGCTGGACTGTTCCCATGAGGCACAGGGTCAAGACTGATTTGCATATGGCCAGGTCTAAACTGGGGTGGCATGGTGAGCAAAAGAATGATGGATTTAACCCAGATCTCATGACTGGGGGTGAATGTTTTGATTTGTTCTGCATTCCGTCCATCAATTGTGTGTCTTTTGCTTCCTCGCCCTAAGTGCGCCGGGTATGCCCAGACGTGGGTCCCGGGCTCACTGTGCCACTGGAATCAAGCTATCCTGGCTGAAGAGGGGTGAAACCCCGAAACCGGTCCTAGGATGCTTGTTTCCGGTCCAGGGAGGACCTGGCTTGGCAGTTCGGGCTGGACTGTTCCCATGAGGCACAGGGTCAAGACTGATTTGCATATGGCCAGGTCTAAACTGGGGTGGCATGGTGAGCAAAAGAATGATGGATTTAACCCAGATCTCATGACTGGGGGTGAATGTTTTGATTTGTTCTGCATTCCGTCCATCAATTGTGTGTCTTTTGCTTCCTCGCCCTAAGTGCGCCGGGTATGCCCAGACGTGGGTCCCGGGCTCACTGTGCCACTGGAATCAAGCTATCCTGGCTGAAGAGGGGTGAAACCCCGAAACCGGTCCTAGGATGCTTGTTTCCGGTCCAGGGAGGACCTGGCTTGGCAGTTCGGGCTGGACTGTTCCCATGAGGCACAGGGTCAAGACTGATTTGCATATGGCCAGGTCTAAACTGGGGTGGCATGGTGAGCAAAAGAATGATGGATTTAACCCAGATCTCATGACTGGGGGTGAATGTTTTGATTTGTTCTGCATTCCGTCCATCAATTGTGTGTCTTTTGCTTCCTCGCCCTAAGTGCGCCGGGTATGCCCAGACGTGGGTCCCGGGCTCACTGTGCCACTGGAATCAAGCTATCCTGGCTGAAGAGGGGTGAAACCCCGAAACCGGTCCTAGGATGCTAGTTTCCGGTCCAGGGAGGACCTGGCTTGGCAGTTCGGGCTAGACTGTTCCCATGAGGCACAGGGTCAAGACTGATTTGCATATGGCCAGGTCTAAACTGGGGTGGCATGGTGAGCAAAAGAATGATGGATTTAACCCAGATCTCATGACTGGGGGTGAATGTTTTGATTTGTTCTGCATTCCGTCCATCAATTGTGTGTCTTTTGCTTCCTCGCCCTAAGTGCGCCGGGTATGCCCAGACGTGGGTCCCGGGCTCACTGTGCCACTGGAATCAAGCTATCCTGGCTGAAGAGGGGTGAAACCCCGAAACCGGTCCTAGGATGCTTGTTTCCGGTCCAGGGAGGACCTTGCTTGGCAGTTCTAGCTGGACTGTTCCCATGAGGCACAGGGTCAAGACTGATTTGCATATGGCCAGGTCTAAACTGGGGTGGCATGGTGAGCAAAAGAATGATGGATTTAACCCAGATCTCATGACTGGGGGTGAATGTTTTGATTTGTTCTGCATTCCGTCCATCAATTGTGTGTCTTATGCTTCCTCGCCCTAAGTGCGCCGGGTATGCCCAGACGTGGGTCCCGAGCTCACTGTGCCACTGGAATCAAGCTATCCTGGCTGAAGAGGGGTGAAACCCCGAAACCGGTCCTAGGATGCTTGTTTCCGGTCCAGGGAGGACCTGGCTTGGCAGTTCGGGCTAGACTGTTCCCATGAGGCACAGGGTCAAGACTGATTTGCATATGGCCAGGTCTAAACTGGGGTGGCATGGTGAGCAAAAGAATGATGGATTTAAACCAGATCTCATGACTGGGGGTGAATGTTTTGATTTGTTCTGCATTCCGTCCATCAATTGTGTGTCTTTTGCTTCCTCGCCCTAAGTGCGCCGGGTATGCCCAGACGTGGGTCCCGGGCTCACTGTGCCACTGGAATCAAGCTATCCTGGCTGAAGAGGGGTGAAACCCCGAAACCGGTCCTAGGATGCTTGTTTCCGGTCCAGGGAGGACCTGGCTTGGCAGTTCGGGCTGGACTGTTCCCATGAGGCACAGGGTCAAGACTGATTTGCATATGGCCAGGTCTAAACTGGGGTGGCATGGTGAGCAAAAGAATGATGGATTTAACCCAGATCTCATGACTGGGGGTGAATGTTTTGATTTGTTCTGCATTCCGTCCATCAATTGTGTGTCTTTTGCTTCCTCGCCCTAAGTGCGCCGGGTATGCCCAGACGTGGGTCCCGGGCTCACTGTGCCACTGGAATCAAGCTATCCTGGCTGAAGAGGGGTGAAACCCCGAAACCGGTCCTAGGATGCTTGTTTCCGGTCCAGGGAGGACCTGGCTTGGCAGTTCGGGCTGGACTGTTCCCATGAGGCACAGGGTCAAGACTGATTTGCATATGGCCAGGTCTAAACTGGGGTGGCATGGTGAGCAAAAGAATGATGGATTTAACCCAGATCTCATGACTGGGGGTGAATGTTTTGATTTGTTCTGCATTCCGTCCATCAATTGTGTGTCTTTTGCTTCCTCGCCCTAAGTGCGCCGGGTATGCCCAGACGTGGGTCCCGGGCTCACTGTGCCACTGGAATCAAGCTATCCTGGCTGAAGAGGGGTGAAACCCCGAAACCGGTCCTAGGATGCTTGTTTCCGGTCCAGGGAGGACCTGGCTTGGCAGTTCGGGCTGGACTGTTCCCATGAGGCACAGGGTCAAGACTGATTTGCATATGGCCAGGTCTAAACTGGGGTGGCATGGTGAGCAAAAGAATGATGGATTTAACCCAGATCTCATGACTGGGGGTGAATGTTTTGATTTGTTCTGCATTCCGTCCATCAATTGTGTGTCTTTTGCTTCCTCGCCCTAAGTGCGCCGGGTATGCCCAGACGTGGGTCCCGGGCTCACTGTGCCACTGGAATCAAGCTATCCTGGCTGAAGAGGGGTGAAACCCCGAAACCGGTCCTAGGATGCTTGTTTCCGGTCCAGGGAGGACCTGGCTTGGCAGTTCGGGCTGGACTGTTCCCATGAGGCACAGGGTCAAGACTGATTTGCATATGGCCAGGTCTAAACTGGGGTGGCATGGTGAGCAAAAGAATGATGGATTTAACCCAGATCTCATGACTGGGGGTGAATGTTTTGATTTGTTCTGCATTCCGTCCATCAATTGTGTGTCTTTTGCTTCCTCGCCCTAAGTGCGCCGGGTATGCCCAGACGTGGGTCCCGGGCTCACTGTGCCACTGGAATCAAGCTATCCTGGCTGAAGAGGGGTGAAACCCCGAAACCGGTCCTAGGATGCTTGTTTCCGGTCCAGGGAGGACCTGGCTTGGCAGTTCGGGCTGGACTGTTCCCATGAGGCACAGGGTCAAGACTGATTTGCATATGGCCAGGTCTAAACTGGGGTGGCATGGTGAGCAAAAGAATGATGGATTTAACCCAGATCTCATGACTGGGGGTGAATGTTTTGATTTGTTCTGCATTCCGTCCATCAATTGTGTGTCTTTTGCTTCCTCGCCCTAAGTGCGCCGGGTATGCCCAGACGTGGGTCCCGGGCTCACTGTGCCACTGGAATCAAGCTATCCTGGCTGAAGAGGGGTGAAACCCCGAAACCGGTCCTAGGATGCTTGTTTCCGGTCCAGGGAGGACCTGGCTTGGCAGTTCGGGCTGGACTGTTCCCATGAGGCACAGGGTCAAGACTGATTTGCATATGGCCAGGTCTAAACTGGGGTGGCATGGTGAGCAAAAGAATGATGGATTTAACCCAGATCTCATGACTGGGGGTGAATGTTTTGATTTGTTCTGCATTCCGTCCATCAATTGTGTGTCTTTTGCTTCCTCGCCCTAAGTGCGCCGGGTATGCCCAGACGTGGGTCCCGGGCTCACTGTGCCACTGGAATCAAGCTATCCTGGCTGAAGAGGGGTGAAACCCCGAAACCGGTCCTAGGATGCTTGTTTCCGGTCCAGGGAGGACCTGGCTTGGCAGTTCGGGCTGGACTGTTCCCATGAGGCACAGGGTCAAGACTGATTTGCATATGGCCAGGTCTAAACTGGGGTGGCATGGTGAGCAAAAGAATGATGGATTTAACCCAGATCTCATGACTGGGGGTGAATGTTTTGATTTGTTCTGCATTCCGTCCATCAATTGTGTGTCTTTTGCTTCCTCGCCCTAAGTGCGCCGGGTATGCCCAGACGTGGGTCCCGGGCTCACTGTGCCACTGGAATCAAGCTATCCTGGCTGAAGAGGGGTGAAACCCCGAAACCGGTCCTAGGATGCTTGTTTCCGGTCCAGGGAGGACCTGGCTTGGCAGTTCGGGCTGGACTGTTCCCATGAGGCACAGGGTCAAGACTGATTTGCATATGGCCAGGTCTAAACTGGGGTGGCATGGTGAGCAAAAGAATGATGGATTTAACCCAGATCTCATGACTGGGGGTGAATGTTTTGATTTGTTCTGCATTCCGTCCATCAATTGTGTGTCTTTTGCTTCCTCGCCCTAAGTGCGCCGGGTATGCCCAGACGTGGGTCCCGGGCTCACTGTGCCACTGGAATCAAGCTATCCTGGCTGAAGAGGGGTGAAACCCCGAAACCGGTCCTAGGATGCTTGTTTCCGGTCCAGGGAGGACCTGGCTTGGCAGTTCGGGCTGGACTGTTCCCATGAGGCACAGGGTCAAGACTGATTTGCATATGGCCAGGTCTAAACTGGGGTGGCATGGTGAGCAAAAGAATGATGGATTTAACCCAGATCTCATGACTGGGGGTGAATGTTTTGATTTGTTCTGCATTCCGTCCATCAATTGTGTGTCTTTTGCTTCCTCGCCCTAAGTGCGCCGGGTATGCCCAGACGTGGGTCCCGGGCTCACTGTGCCACTGGAATCAAGCTATCCTGGCTGAAGAGGGGTGAAACCCCGAAACCGGTCCTAGGATGCTTGTTTCCGGTCCAGGGAGGACCTGGCTTGGCAGTTCTAGCTGGACTGTTCCCATGAGGCACAGGGTCAAGACTGATTTGCATATGGCCAGGTCTAAACTGGGGTGGCATGGTGAGCAAAAGAATGATGGATTTAACCCAGATCTCATGACTGGGGGTGAATGTTTTGATTTGTTCTGCATTCCGTCCATCAATTGTGTGTCTTTTGCTTCCTCGCCCTAAGTGCGCCGGGTATGCCCAGACGTGGGTCCCGGGCTCACTGTGCCACTGGAATCAAGCTATCCTGGCTGAAGAGGGGTGAAACCCCGAAACCGGTCCTAGGATGCTTGTTTCCGGTCCAGGGAGGACCTGGCTTGGCAGTTCGGGCTGGACTGTTCCCATGAGGCACAGGGTCAAGACTGATTTGCATATGGCCAGGTCTAAACTGGGGTGGCATGGTGAGCAAAAGAATGATGGATTTAACCCAGATCTCATGACTGGGGGTGAATGTTTTGATTTGTTCTGCATTCCGTCCATCAATTGTGTGTCTTTTGCTTCCTCGCCCTAAGTGCGCCGGGTATGCCCAGACGTGGGTCCCGGGCTCACTGTGCCACTGGAATCAAGCTATCCTGGCTGAAGAGGGGTGAAACCCCGAAACCGGTCCTAGGATGCTTGTTTCCGGTCCAGGGAGGACCTGGCTTGGCAGTTCGGGCTGGACTGTTCCCATGAGGCACAGGGTCAAGACTGATTTGCATATGGCCAGGTCTAAACTGGGGTGGCATGGTGAGCAAAAGAATGATGGATTTAACCCAGATCTCATGACTGGGGGTGAATGTTTTGATTTGTTCTGCATTCCGTCCATCAATTGTGTGTCTTTTGCTTCCTCGCCCTAAGTGCGCCGGGTATGCCCAGACGTGGGTCCCGGGCTCACTGTGCCACTGGAATCAAGCTATCCTGGCTGAAGAGGGGTTAAACCCCGAAACCGGTCCTAGGATGCTTGTTTCCGGTCCAGGGAGGACCTGGCTTGGCAGTTCGGGCTGGACTGTTCCCATGAGGCACAGGGTCAAGACTGATTTGCATATGGCCAGGTCTAAACTGGGGTGGCATGGTGAGCAAAAGAATGATGGATTTAACCCAGATCTCATGACTGGGGGTGAATGTTTTGATTTGTTCTGCATTCCGTCCATCAATTGTGTGTCTTTTGCTTCCTCGCCCTAAGTGCGCCGGGTATGCCCAGACGTGGGTCCCGGGCTCACTGTGCCACTGGAATCAAGCTATCCTGGCTGAAGAGGGGTGAAACCCCGAAACCGGTCCTAGGATGCTTGTTTCCGGTCCAGGGAGGACCTTGCTTGGCAGTTCTAGCTGGACTGTTCCCATGAGGCACAGGGTCAAGACTGATTTGCATATGGCCAGGTCTAAACTGGGGTGGCATGGTGAGCAAAAGAATGATGGATTTAACCCAGATCTCATGACTGGGGGTGAATGTTTTGATTTGTTCTGCATTCCGTCCATCAATTGTGTGTCTTTTGCTTCCTCGCCCTAAGTGCGCCGGGTATGCCCAGACGTGGGTCCCGGGCTCACTGTGCCACTGGAATCAAGCTATCCTGGCTGAAGAGGGGTGAAACCCCGAAACCGGTCCTAGGATGCTTGTTTCCGGTCCAGGGAGGACCTGGCTTGGCAGTTCGGGCTAGACTGTTCCCATGAGGCACAGGGTCAAGACTGATTTGCATATGGCCAGGTCTAAACTGGGGTGGCATGGTGAGCAAAAGAATGATGGATTTAACCCAGATCTCATGACTGGGGGTGAATGTTTTGATTTGTTCTGCATTCCGTCCATCAATTGTGCGTCTTTTGCTTCCTCGCCCTAAGTGCGCCGGGTATGCCCAGACGTGGGTCCCGGGCTCACTGTGCCACTGGAATCAAGCTATCCTGGCTGAAGAGGGGTGAAACCCCGAAACCGGTCCTAGGATGCTTGTTTCCGGTCCAGGGAGGACCTGGCTTGGCAGTTCGGGCTGGACTGTTCCCATGAGGCACAGGGTCAAGACTGATTTGCATATGGCCAGGTCTAAACTGGGGTGGCATGGTGAGCAAAAGAATGATGGATTTAACCCAGATCTCATGACTGGGGGTGAATGTTTTGATTTGTTCTGCATTCCGTCCATCAATTGTGTGTCTTTTGCTTCCTCGCCCTAAGTGCGCCGGGTATGCCCAGACGTGGGTCCCGGGCTCACTGTGCCACTGGAATCAAGCTATCCTGGCTGAAGAGGGGTGAAACCCCGAAACCAGTCCTAGGATGCTTGTTTCCGGTCCAGGGAGGACCTTGCTTGGCAGTTCTAGCTGGACTGTTCCCATGAGGCACAGGGTCAAGACTGATTTGCATATGGCCAGGTCTAAACTGGGGTGGCATGGTGAGCAAAAGAATGATGGATTTAACCCAGATCTCATGACTGGGGGTGAATGTTTTGATTTGTTCTGCATTCCGTCCATCAATTGTGTGTCTTATGCTTCCTCGCCCTAAGTGCGCCGGGTATGCCCAGACGTGGGTCCCGGGCTCACTGTGCCACTGGAATCAAGCTATCCTGGCTGAAGAGGGGTGAAACCCCGAAACCGGTCCTAGGATGCTTGTTTCCGGTCCAGGGAGGACCTGGCTTGGCAGTTCGGGCTAGACTGTTCCCATGAGGCACAGGGTCAAGACTGATTTGCATATGGCCAGGTCTAAACTGGGGTGGCATGGTGAGCAAAAGAATGATGGATTTAACCCAGATCTCATGACTGGGGGTGAATGTTTTGATTTGTTCTGCATTCCGTCCATCAATTGTGTGTCTTTTGCTTCCTCGCCCTAAGTGCGCCGGGTATGCCCAGACGTGGGTCCCGGGCTCACTGTGCCACTGGAATCAAGCTATCCTGGCTGAAGAGGGGTGAAACCCCGAAACCGGTCCTAGGATGCTTGTTTCCGGTCCAGGGAGTACCTGGCTTGGCAGTTCGGGCTGGACTGTTCCCATGAGGCACAGGGTCAAGACTGATTTGCATATGGCCAGGTCTAAACTGGGGTGGCATGGTGAGCAAAAGAATGATGGATTTAACCCAGATCTCATGACTGGGGGTGAATGTTTTGATTTGTTCTGCATTCCGTCCATCAATTGTGTGTCTTTTGCTTCCTCGCCCTAAGTGCGCCGGGTATGCCCAGACGTGGGTCCCGGGCTCACTGTGCCACTGGAATCAAGCTATCCTGGCTGAAGAGGGGTGAAACCCCGAAACCGGTCCTAGGATGCTTGTTTCCGGTCCAGGGAGGACCTGGCTTGGCAGTTCGGGCTGGACTGTTCCCATGAGGCACAGGGTCAAGACTGATTTGCATATGGCCAGGTCTAAACTGGGGTGGCATGGTGAGCAAAAGAATGATGGATTTAACCCAGATCTCATGACTGGGGGTGAATGTTTTGATTTGTTCTGCATTCCGTCCATCAATTGTGTGTCTTTTGCTTCCTCGCCCTAAGTGCGCCGGGTATGCCCAGACGTGGGTCCCGGGCTCACTGTGCCACTGGAATCAAGCTATCCTGGCTGAAGAGGGGTGAAACCCCGAAACCGGTCCTAGGATGCTTGTTTCCGGTCCAGGGAGGACCTGGCTTGGCAGTTCGGGCTGGACTGTTCCCATGAGGCACAGGGTCAAGACTGATTTGCATATGGCCAGGTCTAAACTGGGGTGGCATGGTGAGCAAAAGAATGATGGATTTAACCCAGATCTCATGACTGGGGGTGAATGTTTTGATTTGTTCTGCATTCCGTCCATCAATTGTGTGTCTTTTGCTTCCTCGCCCTAAGTGCGCCGGGTATGCCCAGACGTGGGTCCCGGGCTCACTGTGCCACTGGAATCAAGCTATCCTGGCTGAAGAGGGGTGAAACCCCGAAACCGGTCCTAGGATGCTTGTTTCCGGTCCAGGGAGGACCTGGCTTGGCAGTTCGGGCTGGACTGTTCCCATGAGGCACAGGGTCAAGACTGATTTGCATATGGCCAGGTCTAAACTGGGGTGGCATGGTGAGCAAAAGAATGATGGATTTAACCCAGATCTCATGACTGGGGGTGAATGTTTTGATTTGTTCTGCATTCCGTCCATCAATTGTGTGTCTTTTGCTTCCTCGCCCTAAGTGCGCCGGGTATGCCCAGACGTGGGTCCCGGGCTCACTGTGCCACTGGAATCAAGCTATCCTGGCTGAAGAGGGGTGAAACCCCGAAACCGGTCCTAGGATGCTTGTTTCCGGTCCAGGGAGGACCTGGCTTGGCAGTTCGGGCTGGACTGTTCCCATGAGGCACAGGGTCAAGACTGATTTGCATATGGCCAGGTCTAAACTGGGGTGGCATGGTGAGCAAAAGAATGATGGATTTAACCCAGATCTCATGACTGGGGGTGAATGTTTTGATTTGTTCTGCATTCCGTCCATCAATTGTGTGTCTTTTGCTTCCTCGCCCTAAGTGCGCCGGGTATGCCCAGACGTGGGTCCCGGGCTCACTGTGCCACTGGAATCAAGCTATCCTGGCTGAAGAGGGGTGAAACCCCGAAACCGGTCCTAGGATGCTTGTTTCCGGTCCAGGGAGGACCTGGCTTGGCAGTTCGGGCTGGACTGTTCCCATGAGGCACAGGGTCAAGACTGATTTGCATATGGCCAGGTCTAAACTGGGGTGGCATGGTGAGCAAAAGAATGATGGATTTAACCCAGATCTCATGACTGGGGGTGAATGTTTTGATTTGTTCTGCATTCCGTCCATCAATTGTGTGTCTTTTGCTTCCTCGCCCTAAGTGCGCCGGGTATGCCCAGACGTGGGTCCCGGGCTCACTGTGCCACTGGAATCAAGCTATCCTGGCTGAAGAGGGGTGAAACCCCGAAACCGGTCCTAGGATGCTTGTTTCCGGTCCAGGGAGGACCTGGCTTGGCAGTTCGGGCTGGACTGTTCCCATGAGGCACAGGGTCAAGACTGATTTGCATATGGCCAGGTCTAAACTGGGGTGGCATGGTGAGCAAAAGAATGATGGATTTAACCCAGATCTCATGACTGGGGGTGAATGTTTTGATTTGTTCTGCATTCCGTCCATCAATTGTGTGTCTTTTGCTTCCTCGCCCTAAGTGCGCCGGGTATGCCCAGACGTGGGTCCCGGGCTCACTGTGCCACTGGAATCAAGCTATCCTGGCTGAAGAGGGGTGAAACCCCGAAACCGGTCCTAGGATGCTTGTTTCCGGTCCAGGGAGGACCTGGCTTGGCAGTTCGGGCTGGACTGTTCCCATGAGGCACAGGGTCAAGACTGATTTGCATATGGCCAGGTCTAAACTGGGGTGGCATGGTGAGCAAAAGAATGATGGATTTAACCCAGATCTCATGACTGGGGGTGAATGTTTTGATTTGTTCTGCATTCCGTCCATCAATTGTGTGTCTTTTGCTTCCTCGCCCTAAGTGCGCCGGGTATGCCCAGACGTGGGTCCCGGGCTCACTGTGCCACTGGAATCAAGCTATCCTGGCTGAAGAGGGGTTAAACCCCGAAACCGGTCCTAGGATGCTTGTTTCCAATCCAGGGAGGACCTGGCTTGGCAGTTCGGGCTGGACTGTTCCCATGAGGCACAGGGTCAAGACTGATTTGCATATGGCCAGGTCTAAACTGGGGTGGCATGGTGAGCAAAAGAATGATGGATTTAACCCAGATCTCATGACTGGGGGTGAATGTTTTGATTTGTTCTGCATTCCGTCCATCAATTGTGTGTCTTTTGCTTCCTCGCCCTAAGTGCGCCGGGTATGCCCAGACGTGGGTCCCGGGCTCACTGTGCCACTGGAATCAAGCTATCCTGGCTGAAGAGGGGTGAAACCCCGAAACCGGTCCTAGGATGCTTGTTTCCGGTCCAGGGAGGACCTGGCTTGGCAGTTCGGGCTGGACTGTTCCCATGAGGCACAGGGTCAAGACTGATTTGCATATGGCCAGGTCTAAACTGGGGTGGCATGGTGAGCAAAAGAATGATGGATTTAACCCAGATCTCATGACTGGGGGTGAATGTTTTGATTTGTTCTGCATTCCGTCCATCAATTGTGTGTCTTTTGCTTCCTCGCCCTAAGTGCGCCGGGTATGCCCAGACGTGGGTCCCGGGCTCACTGTGCCACTGGAATCAAGCTATCCTGGCTGAAGAGGGTGAAACCCCGAAACCGGTCCTAGGATGCTTGTTTCCGGTCCAGGGAGGACCTGGCTTGGCAGTTCGGGCTGGACTGTTCCCATGAGGCACAGGGTCAAGACTGATTTGCATATGGCCAGGTCTAAACTGGGGTGGCATGGTGAGCAAAAGAATGATGGATTTAACCCAGATCTCATGACTGGGGGTGAATGTTTTGATTTGTTCTGCATTCCGTCCATCAATTGTGTGTCTTTTGCTTCCTCGCCCTAAGTGCGCCGGGTATGCCCAGACGTGGGTCCCGGGCTCACTGTGCCACTGGAATCAAGCTATCCTGGCTGAAGAGGGGTGAAACCCCGAAACCGGTCCTAGGATGCTTGTTTCCGGTCCAGGGAGGACCTGGCTTGGCAGTTCGGGCTAGACTGTTCCCATGAGGCACAGGGTCAAGACTGATTTGCATATGGCCAGGTCTAAACTGGGGTGGCATGGTGAGCAAAAGAATGATGGATTTAACCCAGATCTCATGACTGGGGGTGAATGTTTTGATTTGTTCTGCATTCCGTCCATCAATTGTGTGTCTTTTGCTTCCTCGCCCTAAGTGCGCCGGGTATGCCCAGACGTGGGTCCCGGGCTCACTGTGCCACTGGAATCAAGCTATCCTGGCTGAAGAGGGGTGAAACCCCGAAACCAGTCCTAGGATGCTTGTTTCCGGTCCAGGGAGGACCTGGCTTGGCAGTTCTAGCTGGACTGTTCCCATGAGGCACAGGGTCAAGACTGATTTGCATATGGCCAGGTCTAAACTGGGGTGGCATGGTGAGCAAAAGAATGATGGATTTAACCCAGATCTCATGACTGGGGGTGAATGTTTTGATTTGTTCTGCATTCCGTCCATCAATTGTGTGTCTTTTGCTTCCTCGCCCTAAGTGCGCCGGGTATGCCCAGACGTGGGTCCCGGGCTCACTGTGCCACTGGAATCAAGCTATCCTGGCTGAAGAGGGGTGAAACCCCGAAACCGGTCCTAGGATGCTTGTTTCCGGTCCAGGGAGGACCTGGCTTGGCAGTTCGGGTTAGACTGTTCCCATGAGGCACAGGGTCAAGACTGATTTGCATATGGCCAGGTCTAAACTGGGGTGGCATGGTGAGCAAAAGAATGATGGATTTAACCCAGATCTCATGACTGGGGGTGAATGTTTTGATTTGTTCTGCATTCCGTCCATCAATTGTGTGTCTTTTGCTTCCTCGCCCTAAGTGCGCCGGGTATGCCCAGACGTGGGTCCCGGGCTCACTGTGCCACTGGAATCAAGCTATCCTGGCTGAAGAGGGGTGAAACCCCGAAACCGGTCCTAGGATGCTTGTTTCCGGTCCAGGGAGGACCTGGCTTGGCAGTTCGGGCTGGACTGTTCCCATGAGGCACAGGGTCAAGACTGATTTGCATATGGCCAGGTCTAAACTGGGGTGGCATGGTGAGCAAAAGAATGATGGATTTAACCCAGATCTCATGACTGGGGGTGAATGTTTTGATTTGTTCTGCATTCCGTCCATCAATTGTGTGTCTTTTGCTTCCTCGCCCTAAGTGCGCCGGGTATGCCCAGACGTGGGTCCCGGGCTCACTGTGCCACTGGAATCAAGCTATCCTGGCTGAAGAGGGGTGAAACCCCGAAACCGGTCCTAGGATGCTTGTTTCCGGTCCAGGGAGGACCTGGCTTGGCAGTTCGGGCTGGACTGTTCCCATGAGGCACAGGGTCAAGACTGATTTGCATATGGCCAGGTCTAAACTGGGGTGGCATGGTGAGCAAAAGAATGATGGATTTAACCCAGATCTCATGACTGGGGGTGAATGTTTTGATTTGTTCTGCATTCCGTCCATCAATTGTGTGTCTTTTGCTTCCTCGCCCTAAGTGCGCCGGGTATGCCCAGACGTGGGTCCCTGGCTCACTGTGCCACTGGAATCAAGCTATCCTGGCTGAAGAGGGGTGAAACCCCGAAACCGGTCCTAGGATGCTTGTTTCCGGTCCAGGGAGGACCTGGCTTGGCAGTTCGGGCTGGACTGTTCCCATGAGGCACAGGGTCAAGACTGATTTGCATATGGCCAGGTCTAAACTGGGGTGGCATGGTGAGCAAAAGAATGATGGATTTAACCCAGATCTCATGACTGGGGGTGAATGTTTTGATTTGTTCTGCATTCCGTCCATCAATTGTGTGTCTTTTGCTTCCTCGCCCTAAGTGCGCCGGGTATGCCCAGACGTGGGTCCCGGGCTCACTGTGCCACTGGAATCAAGCTATCCTGGCTGAAGAGGGGTTAAACCCCGAAACCGGTCCTAGGATGCTTGTTTCCGATCCAGGGAGGACCTGGCTTGGCAGTTCGGGCTGGACTGTTCCCATGAGGCACAGGGTCAAGACTGATTTGCATATGGCCAGGTCTAAACTGGGGTGGCATGGTGAGCAAAAGAATGATGGATATAACCCAGATCTCATGACTGGGGGTGAATGTTTTGATTTGTTCTGCATTCCGTCCATCAATTGTGTATCTTTTGCTTCCTCGCCCTAAGTGCGCCGGGTATGCCCAGACGTGGGTCCCGGGCTCACTGTGCCACTGGAATCAAGCTATCCTGGCTGAAGAGGGGTTAAACCCCGAAACCGGTCCTAGGATGCTTGTTTCCGGTCCAGGGAGGACCTGGCTTGGCAGTTCGGGCTGGACTGTTCCCATGAGGCACAGGGTCAAGACTGATTTGCATATGGCCAGGTCTAAACTGGGGTGGCATGGTGAGCAAAAGAATGATGGATTTAACCCAGATCTCATGACTGGGGGTGAATGTTTTGATTTGTTCTGCATTCCGTCCATCAATTGTGTGTCTTTTGCTTCCTCGCCCTAAGTGCGCCGGGTATGCCCAGACGTGGGTCCCGGGCTCACTGTGCCACTGGAATCAAGCTATCCTGGCTGAAGAGGGGTGAAACCCCGAAACCGGTCCTAGGATGCTTGTTTCCGGTCCAGGGAGGACCTGGCTTGGCAGTTCGGGCTGGACTGTTCCCATGAGGCACAGGGTCAAGACTGATTTGCATATGGCCAGGTCTAAACTGGGGTGGCATGGTGAGCAAAAGAATGATGGATTTAACCCAGATCTCATG
Source organism: Calotriton arnoldi (assembly GCA_963921515.1). Taxonomy (NCBI): domain Eukaryota; kingdom Metazoa; phylum Chordata; class Amphibia; order Caudata; family Salamandridae; genus Calotriton; species Calotriton arnoldi. The sequence goes on from CAWUFW010020136.1 coordinate 31,357, forward strand.
ACTGGGGGTGAATGTTTTGATTTGTTCTGCATTCCGTCCATCAATTGTGTGTCTTTTGCTTCCTCGCCCTAAGTGCGCCGGGTATGCCCAGACGTGGGTCCCGGGCTCACTGTGCCACTGGAATCAAGCTATCCTGGCTGAAGAGGGGTGAAACCCCGAAACCGGTCCTAGGATGCTTGTTTCCGGTCCAGGGAGGACCTGGCTTGGCAGTTCGGGCTGGACTGTTCCCATGAGGCACAGGGTCAAGACTGATTTGCATATGGCCAGGTCTAAACTGGGGTGGCATGGTGAGCAAAAGAATGATGGATTTAACCCAGATCTCATGACTGGGGGTGAATGTTTTGATTTGTTCTGCATTCCGTCCATCAATTGTGTGTCTTTTGCTTCCTCGCCCTAAGTGCGCCGGGTATGCCCAGACGTGGGTCCCGGGCTCACTGTGCCACTGGAATCAAGCTATCCTGGCTGAAGAGGGGTGAAACCCCGAAACCGGTCCTAGGATGCTTGTTTCCGGTCCAGGGAGGACCTGGCTTGGCAGTTCGGGCTGGACTGTTCCCATGAGGCACAGGGTCAAGACTGATTTGCATATGGCCAGGTCTAAACTGGGGTGGCATGGTGAGCAAAAGAATGATGGATTTAACCCAGATCTCATGACTGGGGGTGAATGTTTTGATTTGTTCTGCATTCCGTCCATCAATTGTGTGTCTTTTGCTTCCTCGCCCTAAGTGCGCCGGGTATGCCCAGACGTGGGTCCCGGGCTCACTGTGCCACTGGAATCAAGCTATCCTGGCTGAAGAGGGGTTAAACCCCGAAACCGGTCCTAGGATGCTTGTTTCCGGTCCAGGGAGGACCTGGCTTGGCAGTTCGGGCTGGACTGTTCCCATGAGGCACAGGGTCAAGACTGATTTGCATATGGCCAGGTCTAAACTGGGGTGGCATGGTGAGCAAAAGAATGATGGATTTAACCCAGATCTCATGACTGGGGGTGAATGTTTTGATTTGTTCTGCATTCCGTCCATCAATTGTGTGTCTTTTGCTTCCTCGCCCTAAGTGCGCCGGGTATGCCCAGACGTGGGTCCCGGGCTCACTGTGCCACTGGAATCAAGCTATCCTGGCTGAAGAGGGGTGAAACCCCGAAACCGGTCCTAGGATGCTTGTTTCCGGTCCAGGGAGGACCTGGCTTGGCAGTTCTGGCTGGACTGTTCCCATGAGGCACAGGGTCAAGACTGATTTGCATATGGCCAGGTCTAAACTGGGGTGGCATGGTGAGCAAAAGAATGATGGATTTAACCCAGATCTCATGACTGGGGGTGAATGTTTTGATTTGTTCTGCATTCCGTCCATCAATTGTGTGTCTTTTGCTTCCTCGCCCTAAGTGCGCCGGGTATGCCCAGACATGGGTCCCGGGCTCACTGTGCCACTGGAATCAAGCTATCCTGGCTGAAGAGGGGTGAAACCCCGAAACCGGTCCTAGGATGCTTGTTTCCGGTCCAGGGAGGACCTGGCTTGGCAGTTCGGGCTAGACTGTTCCCATGAGGCACAGGGTCAAGACTGATTTGCATATGGCCAGGTCTAAACTGGGGTGGCATGGTGAGCAAAAGAATGATGGATTTAACCCAGATCTCATGACTGGGGGTGAATGTTTTGATTTGTTCTGCATTCCGTCCATCAATTGTGCGTCTTTTGCTTCCTCGCCCTAAGTGCGCCGGGTATGCCCAGACGTGGGTCCCGGGCTCACTGTGCCACTGGAATCAAGCTATCCTGGCTGAAGAGGGGTGAAACCCCGAAACCGGTCCTAGGATGCTTGTTTCCGGTCCAGGGAGGACCTGGCTTGGCAGTTCGGGCTGGACTGTTCCCATGAGGCACAGGGTCAAGACTGATTTGCATATGGCCAGGTCTAAACTGGGGTGGCATGGTGAGCAAAAGAATGATGGATTTAACCCAGATCTCATGACTGGGGGTGAATGTTTTGATTTGTTCTGCATTCCGTCCATCAATTGTGTGTCTTTTGCTTCCTCGCCCTAAGTGCGCCGGGTATGCCCAGACGTGGGTCCCGGGCTCACTGTGCCACTGGAATCAAGCTATCCTGGCTGAAGAGGGGTGAAACCCCGAAACCGGTCCTAGGATGCTTGTTTCCGGTCCAGGGAGGACCTGGCTTGGCAGTTCGGGCTGGACTGTTCCCATGAGGCACAGGGTCAAGACTGATTTGCATATGGCCAGGTCTAAACTGGGGTGGCATGGTGAGCAAAAGAATGATGGATTTAACCCAGATCTCATGACTGGGGGTGAATGTTTTGATTTGTTCTGCATTCCGTCCATCAATTGTGTGTCTTTTGCTTCCTCGCCCTAAGTGCGCCGGGTATGCCCAGACGTGGGTCCCGGGCTCACTGTGCCACTGGAATCAAGCTATCCTGGCTGAAGAGGGGTGAAACCCCGAAACCGGTCCTAGGATGCTTGTTTCCGGTCCAGGGAGGACCTGGCTTGGCAGTTCGGGCTGGACTGTTCCCATGAGGCACAGGGTCAAGACTGATTTGCATATGGCCAGGTCTAAACTGGGGTGGCATGGTGAGCAAAAGAATGATGGATTTAACCCAGATCTCATGACTGGGGGTGAATGTTTTGATTTGTTCTGCATTCCGTCCATCAATTGTGTGTCTTTTGCTTCCTCGCCCTAAGTGCGCCGGGTATGCCCAGACGTGGGTCCCGGGCTCACTGTGCCACTGGAATCAAGCTATCCTGGCTGAAGAGGGGTGAAACCCCGAAACCGGTCCTAGGATGCTTGTTTCCGGTCCAGGGAGGACCTGGCTTGGCAGTTCGGGCTGGACTGTTCCCATGAGGCACAGGGTCAAGACTGATTTGCATATGGCCAGGTCTAAACTGGGGTGGCATGGTGAGCAAAAGAATGATGGATTTAACCCAGATCTCATGACTGGGGGTGAATGTTTTGATTTGTTCTGCATTCCGTCCATCAATTGTGTGTCTTTTGCTTCCTCGCCCTAAGTGCGCCGGGTATGCCCAGACGTGGGTCCCGGGCTCACTGTGCCACTGGAATCAAGCTATCCTGGCTGAAGAGGGGTGAAACCCCGAAACCGGTCCTAGGATGCTTGTTTCCGGTCCAGGGAGGACCTGGCTTGGCAGTTCGGGCTGGACTGTTCCCATGAGGCACAGGGTCAAGACTGATTTGCATATGGCCAGGTCTAAACTGGGGTGGCATGGTGAGCAAAAGAATGATGGATTTAACCCAGATCTCATGACTGGGGGTGAATGTTTTGATTTGTTCTGCATTCCGTCCATCAATTGTGTGTCTTTTGCTTCCTCGCCCTAAGTGCGCCGGGTATGCCCAGACGTGGGTCCCGGGCTCACTGTGCCACTGGAATCAAGCTATCCTGGCTGAAGAGGGGTGAAACCCCGAAACCGGTCCTAGGATGCTTGTTTCCGGTCCAGGGAGGACCTGGCTTGGCAGTTCGGGCTGGACTGTTCCCATGAGGCACAGGGTCAAGACTGATTTGCATATGGCCAGGTCTAAACTGGGGTGGCATGGTGAGCAAAAGAATGATGGATTTAACCCAGATCTCATGACTGGGGGTGAATGTTTTGATTTGTTCTGCATTCCGTCCATCAATTGTGTGTCTTTTGCTTCCTCGCCCTAAGTGCGCCGGGTATGCCCAGACGTGGGTCCCGGGCTCACTGTGCCACTGGAATCAAGCTATCCTGGCTGAAGAGGGGTGAAACCCCGAAACCGGTCCTAGGATGCTTGTTTCCGGTCCAGGGAGGACCTGGCTTGGCAGTTCGGGCTGGACTGTTCCCATGAGGCACAGGGTCAAGACTGATTTGCATATGGCCAGGTCTAAACTGGGGTGGCATGGTGAGCAAAAGAATGATGGATTTAACCCAGATCTCATGACTGGGGGTGAATGTTTTGATTTGTTCTGCATTCCGTCCATCAATTGTGTGTCTTTTGCTTCCTCGCCCTAAGTGCGCCGGGTATGCCCAGACGTGGGTCCCGGGCTCACTGTGCCACTGGAATCAAGCTATCCTGGCTGAAGAGGGGTGAAACCCCGAAACCGGTCCTAGGATGCTTGTTTCCGGTCCAGGGAGGACCTGGCTTGGCAGTTCGGGCTGGACTGTTCCCATGAGGCACAGGGTCAAGACTGATTTGCATATGGCCAGGTCTAAACTGGGGTGGCATGGTGAGCAAAAGAATGATGGATTTAACCCAGATCTCATGACTGGGGGTGAATGTTTTGATTTGTTCTGCATTCCGTCCATCAATTGTGTGTCTTTTGCTTCCTCGCCCTAAGTGCGCCGGGTATGCCCAGACGTGGGTCCCGGGCTCACTGTGCCACTGGAATCAAGCTATCCTGGCTGAAGAGGGGTGAAACCCCGAAACCGGTCCTAGGATGCTTGTTTCCGGTCCAGGGAGGACCTGGCTTGGCAGTTCGGGCTGGACTGTTCCCATGAGGCACAGGGTCAAGACTGATTTGCATATGGCCAGGTCTAAACTGGGGTGGCATGGTGAGCAAAAGAATGATGGATTTAACCCAGATCTCATGACTGGGGGTGAATGTTTTGATTTGTTCTGCATTCCGTCCATCAATTGTGTGTCTTTTGCTTCCTCGCCCTAAGTGCGCCGGACATGCCCAGACGTGGGTCCCGGGCTCACTGTGCCACTGGAATCAAGCTATCCTGGCTGAAGAGGGGTGAAACCCCGAAACCGGTCCTAGGATGCTTGTTTCCGGTCCAGGGAGGACCTGGCTTGGCAGTTCGGGCTGGACTGTTCCCATGAGGCACAGGGTCAAGACTGATTTGCATATGGCCAGGTCTAAACTGGGGTGGCATGGTGAGCAAAAGAATGATGGATTTAACCCAGATCTCATGACTGGGGGTGAATGTTTTGATTTGTTCTGCATTCCGTCCATCAATTGTGTGTCTTTTGCTTCCTCGCCCTAAGTGCGCCGGGTATGCCCAGACGTGGGTCCCGGGCTCACTGTGCCACTGGAATCAAGCTATCCTGGCTGAAGAGGGGTGAAACCCCGAAACCGGTCCTAGGATGCTTGTTTCCGGTCCAGGGAGGACCTGGCTTGGCAGTTCGGGCTGGACTGTTCCCATGAGGCACAGGGTCAAGACTGATTTGCATATGGCCAGGTCTAAACTGGGGTGGCATGGTGAGCAAAAGAATGATGGATTTAACCCAGATCTCATGACTGGGGGTGAATGTTTTGATTTGTTCTGCATTCCGTCCATCAATTGTGTGTCTTTTGCTTCCTCGCCCTAAGTGCGCCGGGTATGCCCAGACGTGGGTCCCGGGCTCACTGTGCCACTGGAATCAAGCTATCCTGGCTGAAGAGGGGTGAAACCCCGAAACCGGTCCTAGGATGCTTGTTTCCGGTCCAGGGAGGACCTGGCTTGGCAGTTCGGGCTGGACTGTTCCCATGAGGCACAGGGTCAAGACTGATTTGCATATGGCCAGGTCTAAACTGGGGTGGCATGGTGAGCAAAAGAATGATGGATTTAACCCAGATCTCATGACTGGGGGTGAATGTTTTGATTTGTTCTGCATTCCGTCCATCAATTGTGTGTCTTTTGCTTCCTCGCCCTAAGTGCGCCGGGTATGCCCAGACGTGGGTCCCGGGCTCACTGTGCCACTGGAATCAAGCTATCCTGGCTGAAGAGGGGTGAAACCCCGAAACCGGTCCTAGGATGCTTGTTTCCGGTCCAGGGAGGACCTTGCTTGGCAGTTCTAGCTGGACTGTTCCCATGAGGCACAGGGTCAAGACTGATTTGCATATGGCCAGGTCTAAACTGGGGTGGCATGGTGAGCAAAAGAATGATGGATTTAACCCAGATCTCATGACTGGGGGTGAATGTTTTGATTTGTTCTGCATTCCGTCCATCAATTGTGTGTCTTATGCTTCCTCGCCCTAAGTGCGCCGGGTATGCCCAGACGTGGGTCCCGAGCTCACTGTGCCACTGGAATCAAGCTATCCTGGCTGAAGAGGGGTGAAACCCCGAAACCGGTCCTAGGATGCTTGTTTCCGGTCCAGGGAGGACCTGGCTTGGCAGTTCGGGTTAGACTGTTCCCATGAGGCACAGGGTCAAGACTGATTTGCATATGGCCAGGTCTAAACTGGGGTGGCATGGTGAGCAAAAGAATGATGGATTTAACCCAGATCTCATGACTGGGGGTGAATGTTTTGATTTGTTCTGCATTCCGTCCATCAATTGTGTGTCTTTTGCTTCCTCGCCCTAAGTGCGCCGGGTATGCCCAGACGTGGGTCCCGGGCTCACTGTGCCACTGGAATCAAGCTATCCTGGCTGAAGAGGGGTGAAACCCCGAAACCGGTCCTAGGATGCTTGTTTCCGGTCCAGGGAGGACCTGGCTTGGCAGTTCGGGCTGGACTGTTCCCATGAGGCACAGGGTCAAGACTGATTTGCATATGGCCAGGTCTAAACTGGGGTGGCATGGTGAGCAAAAGAATGATGGATTTAACCCAGATCTCATGACTGGGGGTGAATGTTTTGATTTGTTCTGCATTCCGTCCATCAATTGTGTGTCTTTTGCTTCCTCGCCCTAAGTGCGCCGGGTATGCCCAGACGTGGGTCCCTGGCTCACTGTGCCACTGGAATCAAGCTATCCTGGCTGAAGAGGGGTGAAACCCCGAAACCGGTCCTAGGATGCTTGTTTCCGGTCCAGGGAGGACCTGGCTTGGCAGTTCGGGCTGGACTGTTCCCATGAGGCACAGGGTCAAGACTGATTTGCATATGGCCAGGTCTAAACTGGGGTGGCATGGTGAGCAAAAGAATGATGGATTTAACCCAGATCTCATGACTGGGGGTGAATGTTTTGATTTGTTCTGCATTCCGTCCATCAATTGTGTGTCTTTTGCTTCCTCGCCCTAAGTGCGCCGGGTATGCCCAGACGTGGGTCCCGGGCTCACTGTGCCACTGGAATCAAGCTATCCTGGCTGAAGAGGGGTTAAACCCCGAAACCGGTCCTAGGATGCTTGTTTCCGATCCAGGGAGGACCTGGCTTGGCAGTTCGGGCTGGACTGTTCCCATGAGGCACAGGGTCAAGACTGATTTGCATATGGCCAGGTCTAAACTGGGGTGGCATGGTGAGCAAAAGAATGATGGATATAACCCAGATCTCATGACTGGGGGTGAATGTTTTGATTTGTTCTGCATTCCGTCCATCAATTGTGTATCTTTTGCTTCCTCGCCCTAAGTGCGCCGGGTATGCCCAGACGTGGGTCCCGGGCTCACTGTGCCACTGGAATCAAGCTATCCTGGCTGAAGAGGGGTTAAACCCCGAAACCGGTCCTAGGATGCTTGTTTCCGGTCCAGGGAGGACCTGGCTTGGCAGTTCGGGCTGGACTGTTCCCATGAGGCACAGGGTCAAGACTGATTTGCATATGGCCAGGTCTAAACTGGGGTGGCATGGTGAGCAAAAGAATGATGGATTTAACCCAGATCTCATGACTGGGGGTGAATGTTTTGATTTGTTCTGCATTCCGTCCATCAATTGTGTGTCTTTTGCTTCCTCGCCCTAAGTGCGCCGGGTATGCCCAGACGTGGGTCCCGGGCTCACTGTGCCACTGGAATCAAGCTATCCTGGCTGAAGAGGGGTGAAACCCCGAAACCGGTCCTAGGATGCTTGTTTCCGGTCCAGGGAGGACCTTGCTTGGCAGTTCTAGCTGGACTGTTCCCATGAGGCACAGGGTCAAGACTGATTTGCATATGGCCAGGTCTAAACTGGGGTGGCATGGTGAGCAAAAGAATGATGGATTTAACCCAGATCTCATGACTGGGGGTGAATGTTTTGATTTGTTCTGCATTCCGTCCATCAATTGTGTGTCTTTTGCTTCCTCGCCCTAAGTGCGCCGGGTATGCCCAGACGTGGGTCCCGGGCTCACTGTGCCACTGGAATCAAGCTATCCTGGCTGAAGAGGGGTGAAACCCCGAAACCGGTCCTAGGATGCTTGTTTCCGGTCCAGGGAGGACCTGGCTTGGCAGTTCGGGCTGGACTGTTCCCATGAGGCACAGGGTCAAGACTGATTTGCATATGGCCAGGTCTAAACTGGGGTGGCATGGTGAGCAAAAGAATGATGGATTTAACCCAGATCTCATGACTGGGGGTGAATGTTTTGATTTGTTCTGCATTCCGTCCATCAATTGTGTGTCTTTTGCTTCCTCGCCCTAAGTGCGCCGGGTATGCCCAGACGTGGGTCCCGGGCTCACTGTGCCACTGGAATCAAGCTATCCTGGCTGAAGAGGGGTGAAACCCCGAAACCGGTCCTAGGATGCTTGTTTCCGGTCCAGGGAGGACCTGGCTTGGCAGTTCGGGCTGGACTGTTCCCATGAGGCACAGGGTCAAGACTGATTTGCATATGGCCAGGTCTAAACTGGGGTGGCATGGTGAGCAAAAGAATGATGGATTTAACCCAGATCTCATGACTGGGGGTGAATGTTTTGATTTGTTCTGCATTCCGTCCATCAATTGTGTGTCTTTTGCTTCCTCGCCCTAAGTGCGCCGGGTATGCCCAGACGTGGGTCCCGGGCTCACTGTGCCACTGGAATCAAGCTATCCTGGCTGAAGAGGGGTGAAACCCCGAAACCGGTCCTAGGATGCTTGTTTCCGGTCCAGGGAGGACCTGGCTTGGCAGTTCGGGCTGGACTGTTCCCATGAGGCACAGGGTCAAGACTGATTTGCATATGGCCAGGTCTAAACTGGGGTGGCATGGTGAGCAAAAGAATGATGGATTTAACCCAGATCTCATGACTGGGGGTGAATGTTTTGATTTGTTCTGCATTCCGTCCATCAATTGTGTGTCTTTTGCTTCCTCGCCCTAAGTGCACCGGGTATGCCCAGACGTGGGTCCCGGGCTCACTGTGCCACTGGAATCAAGCTATCCTGGCTGAAGAGGGGTTAAACCCCGAAACCGGTCCTAGGATGCTTGTTTCCGATCCAGGGAGGACCTGGCTTGGCAGTTCGGGCTGGACTGTTCCCATGAGGCACAGGGTCAAGACTGATTTGCATATGGCCAGGTCTAAACTGGGGTGGCATGGTGAGCAAAAGAATGATGGATTTAACCCAGATCTCATGACTGGGGGTGAATGTTTTGATTTGTTCTGCATTCCGTCCATCAATTGTGTATCTTTTGCTTCCTCGCCCTAAGTGCGCCGGGTATGCCCAGACGTGGGTCCCGGGCTCACTGTGCCACTGGAATCAAGCTATCCTGGCTGAAGAGGGGTTAAACCCCGAAACCGGTCCTAGGATGCTTGTTTCCGGTCCAGGGAGGACCTGGCTTGGCAGTTCGGGCTGGACTGTTCCCATGAGGCACAGGGTCAAGACTGATTTGCATATGGCCAGGTCTAAACTGGGGTGGCATGGTGAGCAAAAGAATGATGGATTTAACCCAGATCTCATGACTGGGGGTGAATGTTTTGATTTGTTCTGCATTCCGTCCATCAATTGTGTGTCTTTTGCTTCCTCGCCCTAAGTGCGCCGGACATGCCCAGACGTGGGTCCCGGGCTCACTGTGCCACTGGAATCAAGCTATCCTGGCTGAAGAGGGGTGAAACCCCGAAACCGGTCCTAGGATGCTTGTTTCCGGTCCAGGGAGGACCTTGCTTGGCAGTTCTAGCTGGACTGTTCCCATGAGGCACAGGGTCAAGACTGATTTGCATATGGCCAGGTCTAAACTGGGGTGGCATGGTGAGCAAAAGAATGATGGATTTAACCCAGATCTCATGACTGGGGGTGAATGTTTTGATTTGTTCTGCATTCCGTCCATCAATTGTGTGTCTTTTGCTTCCTCGCCCTAAGTGCGCCGGGTATGCCCAGACGTGGGTCCCGGGCTCACTGTGCCACTGGAATCAAGCTATCCTGGCTGAAGAGGGGTGAAACCCCGAAACCGGTCCTAGGATGCTTGTTTCCGGTCCAGGGAGGACCTGGCTTGGCAGTTCGGGCTAGACTGTTCCCATGAGGCACAGGGTCAAGACTGATTTGCATATGGCCAGGTCTAAACTGGGGTGGCATGGTGAGCAAAAGAATGATGGATTTAACCCAGATCTCATGACTGGGGGTGAATGTTTTGATTTGTTCTGCATTCCGTCCATCAATTGTGCGTCTTTTGCTTCCTCGCCCTAAGTGCGCCGGGTATGCCCAGACGTGGGTCCCGGGCTCACTGTGCCACTGGAATCAAGCTATCCTGGCTGAAGAGGGGTGAAACCCCGAAACCGGTCCTAGGATGCTTGTTTCCGGTCCAGGGAGGACCTGGCTTGGCAGTTCGGGCTGGACTGTTCCCATGAGGCACAGGGTCAAGACTGATTTGCATATGGCCAGGTCTAAACTGGGGTGGCATGGTGAGCAAAAGAATGATGGATTTAACCCAGATCTCATGACTGGGGGTGAATGTTTTGATTTGTTCTGCATTCCGTCCATCAATTGTGTGTCTTTTGCTTCCTCGCCCTAAGTGCGCCGGGTATGCCCAGACGTGGGTCCCGGGCTCACTGTGCCACTGGAATCAAGCTATCCTGGCTGAAGAGGGGTGAAACCCCGAAACCAGTCCTAGGATGCTTGTTTCCGGTCCAGGGAGGACCTTGCTTGGCAGTTCTAGCTGGACTGTTCCCATGAGGCACAGGGTCAAGACTGATTTGCATATGGCCAGGTCTAAACTGGGGTGGCATGGTGAGCAAAAGAATGATGGATTTAACCCAGATCTCATGACTGGGGGTGAATGTTTTGATTTGTTCTGCATTCCGTCCATCAATTGTGTGTCTTATGCTTCCTCGCCCTAAGTGCGCCGGGTATGCCCAGACGTGGGTCCCGGGCTCACTGTGCCACTGGAATCAAGCTATCCTGGCTGAAGAGGGGTGAAACCCCGAAACCGGTCCTAGGATGCTTGTTTCCGGTCCAGGGAGGACCTGGCTTGGCAGTTCGGGCTGGACTGTTCCCATGAGGCACAGGGTCAAGACTGATTTGCATATGGCCAGGTCTAAACTGGGGTGGCATGGTGAGCAAAAGAATGATGGATTTAACCCAGATCTCATGACTGGGGGTGAATGTTTTGATTTGTTCTGCATTCCGTCCATCAATTGTGTGTCTTTTGCTTCCTCGCCCTAAGTGCGCCGGGTATGCCCAGACGTGGGTCCCGGGCTCACTGTGCCACTGGAATCAAGCTATCCTGGCTGAAGAGGGGTGAAACCCCGAAACCGGTCCTAGGATGCTTGTTTCCGGTCCAGGGAGGACCTGGCTTGGCAGTTCGGGCTGGACTGTTCCCATGAGGCACAGGGTCAAGACTGATTTGCATATGGCCAGGTCTAAACTGGGGTGGCATGGTGAGCAAAAGAATGATGGATTTAACCCAGATCTCATGACTGGGGGTGAATGTTTTGATTTGTTCTGCATTCCGTCCATCAATTGTGTGTCTTTTGCTTCCTCGCCCTAAGTGCGCCGGGTATGCCCAGACGTGGGTCCCGGGCTCACTGTGCCACTGGAATCAAGCTATCCTGGCTGAAGAGGGGTGAAACCCCGAAACCGGTCCTAGGATGCTTGTTTCCGGTCCAGGGAGGACCTGGCTTGGCAGTTCGGGCTGGACTGTTCCCATGAGGCACAGGGTCAAGACTGATTTGCATATGGCCAGGTCTAAACTGGGGTGGCATGGTGAGCAAAAGAATGATGGATTTAACCCAGATCTCATGACTGGGGGTGAATGTTTTGATTTGTTCTGCATTCCGTCCATCAATTGTGTGTCTTTTGCTTCCTCGCCCTAAGTGCGCCGGGTATGCCCAGACGTGGGTCCCGGGCTCACTGTGCCACTGGAATCAAGCTATCCTGGCTGAAGAGGGGTGAAACCCCGAAACCGGTCCTAGGATGCTTGTTTCCGGTCCAGGGAGGACCTGGCTTGGCAGTTCGGGCTGGACTGTTCCCATGAGGCACAGGGTCAAGACTGATTTGCATATGGCCAGGTCTAAACTGGGGTGGCATGGTGAGCAAAAGAATGATGGATTTAACCCAGATCTCATGACTGGGGGTGAATGTTTTGATTTGTTCTGCATTCCGTCCATCAATTGTGTGTCTTTTGCTTCCTCGCCCTAAGTGCGCCGGGTATGCCCAGACGTGGGTCCCGGGCTCACTGTGCCACTGGAATCAAGCTATCCTGGCTGAAGAGGGGTGAAACCCCGAAACCGGTCCTAGGATGCTTGTTTCCGGTCCAGGGAGGACCTGGCTTGGCAGTTCGGGCTGGACTGTTCCCATGAGGCACAGGGTCAAGACTGATTTGCATATGGCCAGGTCTAAACTGGGGTGGCATGGTGAGCAAAAGAATGATGGATTTAACCCAGATCTCATGACTGGGGGTGAATGTTTTGATTTGTTCTGCATTCCGTCCATCAATTGTGTGTCTTTTGCTTCCTCGCCCTAAGTGCGCCGGGTATGCCCAGACGTGGGTCCCGGGCTCACTGTGCCACTGGAATCAAGCTATCCTGGCTGAAGAGGGGTGAAACCCCGAAACCGGTCCTAGGATGCTTGTTTCCGGTCCAGGGAGGACCTGGCTTGGCAGTTCGGGCTGGACTGTTCCCATGAGGCACAGGGTCAAGACTGATTTGCATATGGCCAGGTCTAAACTGGGGTGGCATGGTGAGCAAAAGAATGATGGATTTAACCCAGATCTCATGACTGGGGGTGAATGTTTTGATTTGTTCTGCATTCCGTCCATCAATTGTGTGTCTTTTGCTTCCTCGCCCTAAGTGCGCCGGGTATGCCCAGACGTGGGTCCCGGGCTCACTGTGCCACTGGAATCAAGCTATCCTGGCTGAAGAGGGGTGAAACCCCGAAACCGGTCCTAGGATGCTTGTTTCCGGTCCAGGGAGGACCTGGCTTGGCAGTTCGGGCTAGACTGTTCCCATGAGGCACAGGGTCAAGACTGATTTGCATATGGCCAGGTCTAAACTGGGGTGGCATGGTGAGCAAAAGAATGATGGATTTAACCCAGATCTCATGACTGGGGGTGAATGTTTTGATTTGTTCTGCATTCCGTCCATCAATTGTGTGTCTTTTGCTTCCTCGCCCTAAGTGCGCCGGGTATGCCCAGACGTGGGTCCCGGGCTCACTGTGCCACTGGAATCAAGCTATCCTGGCTGAAGAGGGGTGAAACCCCGAAACCGGTCCTAGGATGCTTGTTTCCGGTCCAGGGAGGACCTGGCTTGGCAGTTCGGGCTGGACTGTTCCCATGAGGCACAGGGTCAAGACTGATTTGCATATGGCCAGGTCTAAACTGGGGTGGCATGGTGAGCAAAAGAATGATGGATTTAACCCAGATCTCATGACTGGGGGTGAATGTTTTGATTTGTTCTGCATTCCGTCCATCAATTGTGTGTCTTTTGCTTCCTCGCCCTAAGTGCGCCGGGTATGCCCAGACGTGGGTCCCGGGCTCACTGTGCCACTGGAATCAAGCTATCCTGGCTGAAGAGGGGTGAAACCCCGAAACCGGTCCTAGGATGCTTGTTTCCGGTCCAGGGAGGACCTGGCTTGGCAGTTCGGGCTAGACTGTTCCCATGAGGCACAGGGTCAAGACTGATTTGCATATGGCCAGGTCTAAACTGGGGTGGCATGGTGAGCAAAAGAATGATGGATTTAACCCAGATCTCATGACTGGGGGTGAATGTTTTGATTTGTTCTGCATTCCGTCCATCAATTGTGTGTCTTTTGCTTCCTCGCCCTAAGTGCGCCGGGTATGCCCAGACGTGGGTCCCGGGCTCACTGTGCCACTGGAATCAAGCTATCCTGGCTGAAGAGGGGTGAAACCCCGAAACCGGTCCTAGGATGCTTGTTTCCGGTCCAGGGAGGACCTGGCTTGGCAGTTCGGGCTGGACTGTTCCCATGAGGCACAGGGTCAAGACTGATTTGCATATGGCCAGGTCTAAACTGGGGTGGCATGGTGAGCAAAAGAATGATGGATTTAACCCAGATCTCATGACTGGGGGTGAATGTTTTGATTTGTTCTGCATTCCGTCCATCAATTGTGTGTCTTTTGCTTCCTCGCCCTAAGTGCGCCGGGTATGCCCAGACGTGGGTCCCGGGCTCACTGTGCCACTGGAATCAAGCTATCCTGGCTGAAGAGGGGTGAAACCCCGAAACCGGTCCTAGGATGCTTGTTTCCGGTCCAGGAAGGACCTGGCTTGGCAGTTCGGGCTGGACTGTTCCCATGAGGCACAGGGTCAAGACTGATTTGCATATGGCCAGGTCTAAACTGGGGTGGCATGGTGAGCAAAAGAATGATGGATTTAACCCAGATCTCATGACTGGGGGTGAATGTTTTGATTTGTTCTGCATTCCGTCCATCAATTGTGTGTCTTTTGCTTCCTCGCCCTAAGTGCGCCGGGTATGCCCAGACGTGGGTCCCGGGCTCACTGTGCCACTGGAATCAAGCTATCCTGGCTGAAGAGGGGTGAAACCCCGAAACCGGTCCTAGGATGCTTGTTTCCGGTCCAGGGAGGACCTGGCTTGGCAGTTCGGGCTGGACTGTTCCCATGAGGCACAGGGTCAAGACTGATTTGCATATGGCCAGGTCTAAACTGGGGTGGCATGGTGAGCAAAAGAATGATGGATTTAACCCAGATCTCATGACTGGGGGTGAATGTTTTGATTTGTTCTGCATTCCGTCCATCAATTGTGTGTCTTTTGCTTCCTCGCCCTAAGTGCGCCGGGTATGCCCAGACGTGGGTCCCGGGCTCACTGTGCCACTGTGCCACTGGAATCAAGCTATCCTGGCTGAAGAGGGGTGAAACCCCGAAACCGGTCCTAGGATGCTTGTTTCCGGTCCAGGGAGGACCTGGCTTGGCAGTTCGGGCTGGACTGTTCCCATGAGGCACAGGGTCAAGACTGATTTGCATATGGCCAGGTCTAAACTGGGGTGGCATGGTGAGCAAAAGAATGATGGATTTAACCCAGATCTCATGACTGGGGGTGAATGTTTTGATTTGTTCTGCATTCCGTCCATCAATTGTGTGTCTTTTGCTTCCTCGCCCTAAGTGCGCCGGGTATGCCCAGACGTGGGTCCCGGGCTCACTGTGCCACTGGAATCAAGCTATCCTGGCTGAAGAGGGGTGAAACCCCGAAACCGGTCCTAGGATGCTTGTTTCCGGTCCAGGGAGGACCTGGCTTGGCAGTTCGGGCTGGACTGTTCCCATGAGGCACAGGGTCAAGACTGATTTGCATATGGCCAGGTCTAAACTGGGGTGGCATGGTGAGCAAAAGAATGATGGATTTAACCCAGATCTCATGACTGGGGGTGAATGTTTTGATTTGTTCTGCATTCCGTCCATCAATTGTGTGTCTTTTGCTTCCTCGCCCTAAGTGCGCCGGGTATGCCCAGACGTGGGTCCCGGGCTCACTGTGCCACTGGAATCAAGCTATCCTGGCTGAAGAGGGGTGAAACCCCGAAACCAGTCCTAGGATGCTTGTTTCCGGTCCAGGGAGGACCTGTGCTTGGCAGTTCTAGCTGGACTGTTCCCATGAGGCACAGGGTCAAGACTGATTTGCATATGGCCAGGTCTAAACTGGGGTGGCATGGTGAGCAAAAGAATGATGGATTTAACCCAGATCTCATGACTGGGGGTGAATGTTTTGATTTGTTCTGCATTCCGTCCATCAATATGTGTGTCTTTTGCTTCCTCGCCCTAAGTGCGCCGGGTATGCCCAGACGTGGGTCCCGGGCTCACTGTGCCACTGGAATCAAGCTATCCTGGCTGAAGAGGGGTGAAACCCCAAAACCGGTCCTAGGATGCTTGTTTCCGGTCCAGGGAGGACCTGGCTTGGCAGTTCGGGTTAGACTGTTCCCATGAGGCACAGGGTCAAGACTGATTTGCATATGGCCAGGTCTAAACTGGGGTGGCATGGTGAGCAAAAGAATGATGGATTTAACCCAGATCTCATGACTGGGGGTGAATGTTTTGATTTGTTCTGCATTCCGTCCATCAATTGTGTGTCTTTTGCTTCCTCGCCCTAAGTGCGCCGGGTATGCCCAGACGTGGGTCCCGGGCTCACTGTGCCACTGGAATCAAGCTATCCTGGCTGAAGAGGGGTGAAACCCCGAAACCGGTCCTAGGATGCTTGTTTCCGGTCCAGGGAGGACCTGGCTTGGCAGTTCGGGCTGGACTGTTCCCATGAGGCACAGGGTCAAGACTGATTTGCATATGGCCAGGTCTAAACTGGGGTGGCATGGTGAGCAAAAGAATGATGGATTTAACCCAGATCTCATGACTGGGGGTGAATGTTTTGATTTGTTCTGCATTCCGTCCATCAATTGTGTGTCTTTTGCTTCCTCGCCCTAAGTGCGCCGGGTATGCCCAGACGTGGGTCCCGGGCTCACTGTGCCACTGGAATCAAGCTATCCTGGCTGAAGAGGGGTGAAACCCCGAAACCGGTCCTAGGATGCTTGTTTCCGGTCCAGGGAGGACCTGGCTTGGCAGTTCGGGCTGGACTGTTCCCATGAGGCACAGGGTCAAGACTGATTTGCATATGGCCAGGTCTAAACTGGGGTGGCATGGTGAGCAAAAGAATGATGGATTTAACCCAGATCTCATGACTGGGGGTGAATGTTTTGATTTGTTCTGCATTCCGTCCATCAATTGTGTGTCTTTTGCTTCCTCGCCCTAAGTGCGCCGGGTATGCCCAGACGTGGGTCCCGGGCTCACTGTGCCACTGGAATCAAGCTATCCTGGCTGAAGAGGGGTGAAACCCCGAAACCGGTCCTAGGATGCTTGTTTCCGGTCCAGGAAGGACCTGGCTTGGCAGTTCGGGCTGGACTGTTCCCATGAGGCACAGGGTCAAGACTGATTTGCATATGGCCAGGTCTAAACTGGGGTGGCATGGTGAGCAAAAGAATGATGGATTTAACCCAGATCTCATGACTGGGGGTGAATGTTTTGATTTGTTCTGCATTCCGTCCATCAATTGTGTGTCTTTTGCTTCCTCGCCCTAAGTGCGCCGGGTATGCCCAGACGTGGGTCCCGGGCTCACTGTGCCACTGGAATCAAGCTATCCTGGCTGAAGAGGGGTGAAACCCCGAAACCGGTCCTAGGATGCTTGTT
This sequence comes from Calotriton arnoldi, assembly GCA_963921515.1. NCBI lineage: Eukaryota > Metazoa > Chordata > Amphibia > Caudata > Salamandridae > Calotriton > Calotriton arnoldi. The sequence goes on from CAWUFW010020136.1 coordinate 48,448, forward strand.
TCCGGTCCAGGGAGGACCTGGCTTGGCAGTTCGGGCTGGACTGTTCCCATGAGGCACAGGGTCAAGACTGATTTGCATATGGCCAGGTCTAAACTGGGGTGGCATGGTGAGCAAAAGAATGATGGATTTAACCCAGATCTCATGACTGGGGGTGAATGTTTTGATTTGTTCTGCATTCCGTCCATCAATTGTGTGTCTTTTGCTTCCTCGCCCTAAGTGCGCCGGGTATGCCCAGACGTGGGTCCCGGGCTCACTGTGCCACTGTGCCACTGGAATCAAGCTATCCTGGCTGAAGAGGGGTGAAACCCCGAAACCGGTCCTAGGATGCTTGTTTCCGGTCCAGGGAGGACCTGGCTTGGCAGTTCGGGCTGGACTGTTCCCATGAGGCACAGGGTCAAGACTGATTTGCATATGGCCAGGTCTAAACTGGGGTGGCATGGTGAGCAAAAGAATGATGGATTTAACCCAGATCTCATGACTGGGGGTGAATGTTTTGATTTGTTCTGCATTCCGTCCATCAATTGTGTGTCTTTTGCTTCCTCGCCCTAAGTGCGCCGGGTATGCCCAGACGTGGGTCCCGGACTCACTGTGCCACTGGAATCAAGCTATCCTGGCTGAAGAGGGGTGAAACCCCGAAACCGGTCCTAGGATGCTTGTTTCCGGTCCAGGGAGGACCTGGCTTGGCAGTTCGGGCTGGACTGTTCCCATGAGGCACAGGGTCAAGACTGATTTGCATATGGCCAGGTCTAAACTGGGGTGGCAGGGTGAGCAAAAGAATGATGGATTTAACCCAGATCTCATGACTGGGGGTGAATGTTTTGATTTGTTCTGCATTCCGTCCATCAATTGTGTGTCTTTTGCTTCCTCGCCCTAAGTGCGCCGGGTATGCCCAGACGTGGGTCCCGGGCTCACTGTGCCACTGGAATCAAGCTATCCTGGCTGAAGAGGGGTGAAACCCCGAAACCAGTCCTAGGATGCTTGTTTCCGGTGCAGGGAGGACCGTGCTTGGCAGTTCTAGCTGGACTGTTCCCATGAGGCACAGGGTCAAGACTGATTTGCATATGGCCAGGTCTAAACTGGGGTGGCATGGTGAGCAAAAGAATGATGGATTTAACCCAGATCTCATGACTGGGGGTGAATGTTTTGATTTGTTCTGCATTCCGTCCATCAATATGTGTGTCTTTTGCTTCCTCGCCCTAAGTGCGCCGGGTATGCCCAGACGTGGGTCCCGGGCTCACTGTGCCACTGGAATCAAGCTATCCTGGCTGAAGAGGGGTGAAACCCCAAAACCGGTCCTAGGATGCTTGTTTCCGGTCCAGGGAGGACCTGGCTTGGCAGTTCGGGTTAGACTGTTCCCATGAGGCACAGGGTCAAGACTGATTTGCATATGGCCAGGTCTAAACTGGGGTGGCATGGTGAGCAAAAGAATGATGGATTTAACCCAGATCTCATGACTGGGGGTGAATGTTTTGATTTGTTCTGCATTCCGTCCATCAATTGTGTGTCTTTTGCTTCCTCGCCCTAAGTGCGCCGGGTATGCCCAGACGTGGGTCCCGGGCTCACTGTGCCACTGGAATCAAGCTATCCTGGCTGAAGAGGGGTGAAACCCCGAAACCGGTCCTAGGATGCTTGTTTCCGGTCCAGGGAGGACCTGGCTTGGCAGTTCGGGCTGGACTGTTCCCATGAGGCACAGGGTCAAGACTGATTTGCATATGGCCAGGTCTAAACTGGGGTGGCATGGTGAGCAAAAGAATGATGGATTTAACCCAGATCTCATGACTGGGGGTGAATGTTTTGATTTGTTCTGCATTCCGTCCATCAATTGTGTGTCTTTTGCTTCCTCGCCCTAAGTGCGCCGGGTATGCCCAGACGTGGGTCCCGGGCTCACTGTGCCACTGGAATCAAGCTATCCTGGCTGAAGAGGGGTGAAACCCCGAAACCGGTCCTAGGATGCTTGTTTCCGGTCCAGGGAGGACCTGGCTTGGCAGTTCGGGCTGGACTGTTCCCATGAGGCACAGGGTAAAGACTGATTTGCATATGGCCAGGTCTAAACTGGGGTGGCATGGTGAGCAAAAGAATGAAGGATTTAACCCAGATCTCATGACTGGGGGTGAATGTTTTGATTTGCTCTGCATTCCGTCCATCAATTGTGTGTCTTTTGCTTCCTCGCCCTAAGTGCGCCGGGTATGCCCAGACGTGGGTCCCGGGCTCACTGTGCCACTGGAATCAAGCTATCCTGGCTGAAGAGGGTGAAACCCAGAAACCGGTCCTAGGATGCTTGTTTCCGGTCCAGGGAGGACCTGGCTTGGCAGTTCGGGCTGGACTGTTCCCATGAGGCACAGGGTCAAGACTGATTTGCATATGGCCAGGTCTAAACTGGGGTGGCATGGTGAGCAAAAGAATGATGGATTTAACCCAGATCTCATGACTGGGGGTGAATGTTTTTATTTGTTCTGCATTCCGTCCATCAATTGTGTGTCTTTTGCTTCCTCGCCCTAAGTGCGCCGGGTATGCCCAGACGTGGGTCCCGGGCTCACTGTGCCACTGGAATCTAGCTATCCTGGCTGAAGAGGGGTGAAACCCCGAAACCGGTCCTAGGATGCTTGTTTCCAGTCCAGGGAGGACCTGGCTTGGCAGTTCGGGCTAGACTGTTCCCATGAGGCACAGGGTCAAGACTGATTTGCATATGGCCAGGTCTAAACTGGGGTGGCATGGTGAGCAAAAGAATGATGGATTTAACCCAGATCTCATGACTGGGGGTGAATGTTTTGATTTGTTCTGCATTCCGTCCATCAATTGTGTGTCTTTTGCTTCCTCGCCCTAAGTGCGCCGGGTATGCCCAGACGTGGGTCCCGGGCTCACTGTGCCACTGGAATCAAGCTATCCTGGCTGAAGAGGGGTGAGACCCTGAAACCGGTCCTAGGATGCTTGTTTCCGGTCCAGGGAGGACCTGGCTTGGCAGTTCGGGCTAGACTGTTCCCATGAGGCACAGGGTCAAGACTGATTTGCATATGGCCAGGTCTAAACTGGGGTGGCATGGTGAGCAAAAGAATGATGGATTTAACCCAGATCTCATGACTGGGGATGAATGTTTTGATTTGTTCTGCATTCCGTCCATCAATTGTGTGTCTTTTGCTTCCTCACCCTAAGTGCGCCGGGTATGCCCAGACGTGGGTCCCGGGCTCACTGTGCCACTGGAATCAAGCTATCCTGGCTGAAGAGGGTGAAACCCCGAAACCGGTCCTAGGATGCTTGTTTCCGGTCCAGGGAGGACCTGGCTTGGCAGTTCGGGCTGGACTGTTCCCATGAGGCACAGGGTCAAGGCTGATTTGCATATGGCCAGGTCTAAACTGGGGTGGCATGGTGAGCAAAAGAATGATGGATTTAACCCAGATCTCATGACTGGGGGTGAATGTTTTGATTTGTTCTGCATTCCGTCCATCAATTGTGTGTCTTTTGCTTCCTCGCCCTAAGTGCGCTGGGTATGCCCAGACGTGGGTCCCGGGCTCACTGTGCCACTGGAATCAAGCTATCCTGGCTGAAGAGGGGTGAAACCCCGAAACCGGTCCTAGGATGCTTGTTTCCGATCCAGGGAGGACCTGGCTTGGCAGTTCGGGCTGGACTGTTCCCATGAGGCACAGGGTCAAGACTGATTTGCATATGGCCAGGTCTAAACTGGGGTGGCATGGTGAGCAAAAGAATGATGGATTTAACCCAGATCTCATGACTGGGGGTGAATGTTTTGATTTGTTCTGCATTCCGTCCATCAATTGTGTGTCTTTTGCTTCCTCGCCCTAAGTGCGCCGGGTATGCCCAGACGTGGGTCCCGGGCTCACTGTGCCACTGGAATCAAGCTATCCTGGCTGAAGAGGGGTGAAACCCCGAAACCGGTCCTAGGATGCTTGTTTCCGGTCCAGGGAGGACCTGGCTTGGCAGTTCGGGCTGGACTGTTCCCATGAGGCACAGGGTCAAGACTGATTTGCATATGGCCAGGTCTAAACTGGGGTGGCATGGTGAGCAAAAGAATGATGGATTTAACCCAGATCTCATGACTGGGGGTGAATGTTTTGATTTGTCCTGCATTCCGTCCATCAATTGTGTGTCTTTTGCTTCCTCGCCCTAAGTGCGCCGGGTATGCCCAGACGTGGGTCCCGGGCTCACTGTGCCACTGGAATCAAGCTATCCTGGCTGAAGAGGGGTGAAACCCCGAAACCGGTCCTAGGATGCTTGTTTCCGGTCCAGGGAGGACCTGGCTTGGCAGTTCGGGCTGGACTGTTCCCATGAGGCACAGGGTCAAGACTGATTTGCATATGGCCAGGTCTAAACTGGGGTGGCATGGTGAGCAAAAGAATGATGGATTTAACCCAGATCTCATGACTGGGGGTGAATGTTTTGATTTGTTCTGCATTCCGTCCATCAATTGTGTGTCTTTTGCTTCCTCGCCCCTAAGTGCGCCGGGTATGCCCAGACGTGGGTCCCGGGCTCACTGTGCCACTGGAATCAAGCTATCCTGGCTGAAGAGGGGTGAAACCCCGAAACCGGTCCTAGGATGCTTGTTTCCGGTCCAGGGAGGACCTGGCTTGGCAGTTCGGGCTGGACTGTTCCCATGAGGCACAGGGTCAAGACTGATTTGCATATGGCCAGGTCTAAACTAGGGTGGCATGGTGAGCAAAAGAATGATGGATTTAACCCAGATCTCATGACTGGGGGTGAATGTTTTGATTTGTTCTGCATTCCGTCCATCAATTGTGTGTCTTTTGCTTCCCCGCTCTAAGTGCGCTGGGTATGCCCAGATGTGGGTCCCGGGCTCACTGTGCCACTGGAATCAAGCTATCCTGGCTGAAGAGGGGTGAAACCCCGAAACCGGTCCTAGGATGCTTGTTTCCGGTCCAGGGAGGACCTGGCTTGGCAGTTCGGGCTGGACTGTTCCCATGAGGCACAGGGTCAAAACTGATTTGCATATGGCCAGGTCTAAACAGGGGTGGCATGGTGAGCAAAAGAATGATGGATTTAACCCAGATCTCATGACTGGGGGTGAATGTTTTGATTTGTTCTGCATTCCGTCCATCAATTGTGTATCTTTTGCTTCCTCGCCCTAAGTGCGCCGGGTGTGCCCAGACGTGGGTCCCGGGCTCACTGTGCCACTGGAATCAAGCTATCCTGGCTGAAGAGGGGTGAAACCCCGAAACCGGTCCTAGGATGCTTGTTTCCGGTCCAGGGAGGACCTGGCTTGGCAGATCGGGCTAGACTGTTCCCATGAGGCACAGGGTCAAGACTGATTTGCATATGGCCAGGTCTAAACTGGGGTGGCATGGTGAGCAAAAGAATGATGGATTTAACCCAGATCTCATGACTGGGGGTGAATGTTTTGATTTGTTCTGCATTCCGTCCATCAATTGTGTGTCTTTTGCTTCACGCCCTAAGTGCGCCGGGTATGCCCAGACGTGGGTCCCGGGCTCACTGTGCCACTGGAATCAAGCTATCCTGGCTGAAGCGGGGTGAAACCCCGAAACCGGTCCTAGGATGCTTGTTTCCGGTCCAGGGAGGACCTGGCTTGGCAGTTCGGGCTGGACTGTTCCCATGAGGCACAGGGTCAAGACTGATTTGCATATGGCCAGGTCTAAACTGGGGTGGCATGGTGAGCAAAAGAATGATGGATTTAACCCAGATCTCATGACTGGGGGTGAATGTTTTGATTTGTTCTGCATTCCGTCCATCAATTGTGTGTCTTTTGCTTCCTCGCCCTAAGTGCGCCGGGTATGCCCAGACGTGGGTCCCGGGCTCACTGTGCCACTGGAATCAAGCTATCCTGGCTGAAGAGGGGTGAAACCCCGAAACCGGTCCTAGGATGCTTGTTTCCGGTCCAGGGAGGACCTGGCTTGGCAGTTCGGGCTGGACTGTTCCCATGAGGCACAGGGTCAAGACTGATTTGCATATGGCCAGGTCTAAACTGGGGTGGCATGGTGAGCAAAAGAATGATGGATTTAACCCAGATCTCATGACTGGGGGTGAATGTTTTGATTTGTTCTGCATTCCGTCCATCAATTGTGTGTCTTTTGCTTCCTCGCCCTAAGTGCGCCGGGTATGCCCAGACGTGGGTCCCGGGCTCACTGTGCCACTGGAATCAAGCTATCCTGGCTGAAGAGGGGTGAAACCCCGAAACCGGTCCTAGGATGCTTGTTTCCGGTCCAGGGAGGACCTGGCTTGGCAGTTCGGGCTGGACTGTTCCCATGAGGCACAGGGTCAAGACTGATTTGCATATGGCCAGGTCTAAACTGGGGTGGCATGGTGAGCAAAAGAATGATGGATTTAACCCAGATCTCATGACTGGGGGTGAATGTTTTGATTTGTTCTGCATTCCGTCCATCAATTGTGTGTCTTTTGCTTCCTCGCCCTAAGTGCGCCGGGTATGCCCAGACGTGGGTCCCGGGCTCACTGTGCCACTGGAATCAAGCTATCCTGGCTGAAGAGGGGTGAAACCCCGAAACCGGTCCTAGGATGCTTGTTTCCGGTCCAGGGAGGACCTGGCTTGGCAGTTCGGGCTGGACTGTTCCCATGAGGCACAGGGTCAAGACTGATTTGCATATGGCCAGGTCTAAACTGGGGTGGCATGGTGAGCAAAAGAATGATGGATTTAACCCAGATCTCATGACTGGGGGTGAATGTTTTGATTTGTTCTGCATTCCGTCCATCAATTGTGTGTCTTTTGCTTCCTCGCCCTAAGTGCGCCGGGTATGCCCAGACGTGGGTCCCGGGCTCACTGTGCCACTGGAATCAAGCTATCCTGGCTGAAGAGGGGTGAAACCCCGAAACCGGTCCTAGGATGCTTGTTTCCGGTCCAGGGAGGACCTGGCTTGGCAGTTCGGGCTGGACTGTTCCCATGAGGCACAGGGTCAAGACTGATTTGCATATGGCCAGGTCTAAACTGGGGTGGCATGGTGAGCAAAAGAATGATGGATTTAACCCAGATCTCATGACTGGGGGTGAATGTTTTGATTTGTTCTGCATTCCGTCCATCAATTGTGTGTCTTTTGCTTCCTCGCCCTAAGTGCGCCGGGTATGCCCAGACGTGGGTCCCGGGCTCACTGTGCCACTGGAATCAAGCTATCCTGGCTGAAGAGGGGTTGAAACCCCGAAACCGGTCCTAGGATGCTTGTTTCCGGTCCAGGGAGGACCTGGCTTGGCAGTTCGGGCTGGACTGTTCCCATGAGGCACAGGGTCAAGACTGATTTGCATATGGCCAGGTCTAAACTGGGGTGGCATGGTGAGCAAAAGAATGATGGATTTAACCCAGATCTCATGACTGGGGGTGAATGTTTTGATTTGTTCTGCATTCCGTCCATCAATTGTGTGTCTTTTACGAACTGTGAAATGGCAGACATGACTAAAACGCCTCAGTTCATGAAGCCAACAATATAGACATCTATACTTATTTTTTAATCTTCACGAATTCTACTTACTGCATTTCCACAAAACGAAAAAATTGGTCAAATCTAGTAAAACAGCTTGCTTTGTGATAGATAGATTTAGTGTAATTCTGTGAAAAACCATTTCCTGTAGTAAAGAACAGTGGCTGGAGAAATTCTTCAATTAAAAGCAAAATTTGCGAAATCCACCTACGTACACATTTCACTCTAGGAATTATTTCTCAGTTTGTTCATAAATCTGTTCTGCTGGACGAATGTCATGCTTTTCACCCAATGCCATCCACATATGAACTAGCGGAAAAGCCCAAACCTATGTAAACTGGCAAAAACTGGTGCGAACTGCCAACATTTCATGGAGGGAAAAAAATGCTATAGATGAATCTTTGCAATATTTTCACTTCTCTGTTGTGCAAAAGAAAATGTCCAGGCCTAGTAAAGAGCATTCGTTTCCAAGTGTATCTGATAATATGCACTTTTAAGACTGCCCCAACTAACCAGCACTTCATTAACTTATATATACCGAAATTCATTAATACCTACAAGCATATAAACATGTGCCGGCGAAGAGGAAATTCTGGGTGACTTTCAATAAATAAAACACGACATTACAAAGGTGCAGACCTGTCGGCCAGGGTGGCTGCCTACCTTTAGCCCGTGGATGTTGAGCTTTCCCGGAGGTTTGCAGGCTGAAACAGTAATTGACCAAATTGAAGCACACATCAGAGCCATTCACAAACACGCCCAAAAGCAACTGTTTAAAAAGAAATGAAGCGACACCGAAATTTGCAGTGAGGAATGATTGGGAAAGGACCCTGGAGGAATTCCTCACAGTGCTGTGCGTGTAACCTAACCCACGAGGAGAGGAATGCAGCTGCCAGCCTGCGCGCCCCTGCTCGCTCCCGCAAGCAAAACGCTGTGGGAGTGAACATTTGACAAAAAGGTGGGACATGCGCCCGCCTTTAGCCATTTGCAGGCTACAATATGAAAAGGACACAGGCAACAGCCAACCCAATGCGTGGGGGGAGTCAGACCCACACATAGAAGTTTTAAGTGCTTACAAGAAGCCTTGCAGAGCAGCTCATGCGCGCTGGCTCAGGCTCGACCTAAAAAGACAGTCTGCTCACCAGACTAGAAGAAGACTGAGTGTGTGTCAGAGACATTAGGTTTTCGTTTTATGAGGGCAGGCTCCCTTGTAGGTCAGTCTTAGCAAAATGCCACCAAGGCATAGTGTAGCAGCCATCACTATTTCTTTTCTCCAAAGTCTTCCACCATTAACTGGCTCTAGATTTGACAGATCTGCTATGACTGGGCTGACAAGGCGGCGCCTCAGTCGTCCCTGCAGTTTGGGGGTTTGCCCGCCAAGCTCTAGATGAGGCCCTTTATAAATGGACCAATGTTCTGCAGATGATGCATTTGTCCCATACTCTTCCCAACATAACTGAGGTCACTACAGGCAAGATGTTCCATTTCTACAGACGATTAACAGCCAGATCAGAATCGGCCAAGATGAGTGAACTTTTCATAAGTACAATGATTCTGCTTCAATAATTACTTGCAGGTTAAAATGCACACACATAAAGTTTGGAGAAAATAACAATTGTTTGGTGACTCGTGAACAGTGTATCCTTCTTAATCATAAAAATATGAACCTTTAGTATTTCTTAGCGCTTCAATGAGATGTTGAACTTCCTCCTCTTCGAAGCTTCTCTTTCTCATTCCAAATTTCCGCAGGGTCAATATAGTAAACCGGCGTAGTTCTTTCCATCGTGATCCACTGGAGGTGAAAAAATCTGGAGAAAGATAGGAAGGAATAGGACCACTTTTTGATTGCCAGGTTACCAGAGTCCAAGGTCCCTATGGATCATGGCTGCTGCCTTTATGAAGACTGAGGGCCATTTGGATAGCCTAATAAATCCAGTTATTTCTTGCACATGAACAAAAACATATGGCTCATAAATTAATATCACAATTTTAAAAAACACTAAAAGATGTGCTTTCTGTCTTTGTTGGGTCCAATACAATAGTAAAAGAAAGACACAAAAAAGTACTTTTCTAAGACACTTTCCAAAAATATTAGCTCCAACACTGTGTCTAGACATGCAGTTATGAAACAAAATGTGAAATCATTTTCTCTAAAAATCCATGCACCAATTTAATAGAGAGTGTTTTGCCATCATCAATAGTGTCGTCTCTATATGTGCATGTGACGGAGCTGTATATGTGAAAGTGGGAGACACTACCAGAAAACAATGTCACAGAATGTTAAAGTAAATTCCCATAGTCTCAATGACAACTGGAATACCTACGTTGAATGTGACATTCTAAGGTATCGCTAAGGCAGACATTGCCATGCAATGCTCAAGTTGGCAATACCATATCATGTCAATCAGATCATGCCATATGATAGGAGGGTTCCCAGCAGTGCATATTAACTGTTCTTAGAGACATTTAATACAGTTTTGTACTCACAAAACTAACTTTCATCGAGGCAGAATGCTTGTTACATTAGAGAGGCACCTGTCTGGTACCCACCATGAATGGATAACTGAATTAAACTTGATGGCAATTAGGGATTTAAAATTTGGGACGTTTTGTAGCAATAAACCTTTATTATAAAAAAATATCTATGTAGCATATCAAAAGTGAGATATTATTATTAACCATCTTACTATTTCTAAGGCAATGTATATGTAACACAAAAATGGCTGTTTTTTGCCAAAAAGAATGAACAAGATACAGTACAAATCTAGTTCAATGGCATGAACCTTGACAGCTCTGAACTCAACTTTCACCGAATGCCAAGACACTCGGATTCACCCTGAACACCAACCTCACCCTAAAGGAACATAGTATCAAAAATCAAATAGGGCTTGGTACCAGCTTTCTCTTCTAAATAAAATCAAACCACTTATTCCAATAAGAGACTTCATAACTGCTGTTCAAGCCCTGGTACTCTTGTATTTGGATTGTGGTAAAGCGCTACTCAATGACCACTCAAACGCCACAGTGGTACTCCTTAGGGCACCCTACATGCTGCAGCTTGTCTCAACCTGGGCCTGATGAAATATGACCAGATCCTTCATCCTGGTGGAACTCCATCGGCTTCACTTGCCGGCCTGCACCATCTTCTAAACCAGATGCATCATTTACGAAACTATCACGACAAGAACCCCTACTTATCTTGAAGATTAGCTCAACATATCTGGAGGATCTCAGCACACTAGCAACCAGGGCACCATCAACTGCAGATTAAAAAGTGTAAAAAAGAAAAAATAAGACAGCACAGTTTTCCAATCTATGCACTCAGGATTCGGAGCAACAACACCGTATACATGAGGACCGCCCCAACGTCGCTCCAATTTAGGAAAGAGTTAAAGACTTATCCTTTAAAGAACACTACCAAACAATGCATTCATAATCCTCAGCCCAGTCGCATCTCCTCTGACTCTTTGCCTTTATGCTTGTTTTTGACCATATACAGTGCTCCGCTGGCGTTGTATAGGTTTGCGCTATAAAAATACCATATACATGCTGTAAGAAACTGAGGGTATTTGTTAAGGGGAATATGACAAACCTTAAGCAATAACCACAATCCATGTCAGTGTGAATCTCTAAAGTCACTAAATTAACCTGAGCTCACCCCCAGGTAGCTATGTCACAGAGGAGACAGGCTTAACTAAGAGACAATGTGTAAAGTATTTATGCCGTACCAAAACTATAATAAAGTCAAAATTCAATATAAGAACAATCCCAAACCAATATAGTAGATTCCCATAAATAGCATGACACCAAAATAATGAAATCCAATAAGGGAACCAGATATATGAATTAAAAAAAAAAAATTAAAAAATAGCAATAAAAAGCAATAAGCGACAACCGCTGTCAACTCCTCATGGTAGACTGTACGTGCGATTTGAGACAGGCCTTAATGGAATGCCAGTCAGCTACAGAACCCAGGTTCGACACAGCCAGTTTTTCCTTCCGACTTCCTTCCTCTGGTCAGGGACCTGCTCTCTCCCAGCAGCCCTGACGTTGTGCCGCTGCCAGAGATCTGGTAGGTGTTCGAGCCTACCCTGCTGCTCCCACGGTTGCCTGTCTGCCCACTGTGCCCGTTTGCCCTGTGTCATCCTCCTGTCTTCGTGGGTTTTTGTATTCTGCATTAGTATTCTGTATTATGGCTGATAATTCTGTGCTGTTTTATTGTTGTTATTGTTAATTGTTGTTATTGTTAATTTCCGGGTCTCGTTTTGCCTGCTCGGTTCCCGTTTTCCCGCCGCTGCTCCCCGCGGCCCCTCCCCCTTCCGTTCCCGCCTCCCAGCTGAGCTTCCCTCCCCCCCTCCCTATTTAATGGCGGCCGCTGCTAGGTGAGCAAGCAAGACCTCTGACCTCTGGTCAGGGACCTGCTCTCTCCCAGCAGCCCTGCCGTTGTGCCGCTGACAGAGATCTGGTAGGTGTTCGAGCCTACCCTGCTGCTCCCACTGTTGCCTGTCTGGCCGCTGTGCCCGTTCGCCCTGTGTCATCCTCCTGTCTTCGTGGGTTTTTGTATTCTGCATTGGTATTCTGTATTATTGCTTTTAATTCGGTGCTGTTTTATTGTTGTTATTGTTAATTGTTGTTATTGTTAATTTCCACGTCTCGTTTTGCCTGCTCCGTCCCCGTTTTCCCGCCGCTGCTCCCCCACGGCCCCCCCCTGCCGTTCCCGCTCCCACCTTCCAGCTGAGCTTCCCCCCCCTCCCTATTTAATGGCGGCCGCTGTGAGCCCGCGCGCAGCGGGTGCACCACAGGCAAGCCCGTCTGCGACCCGACCGCGACCAGTGCCAAGGACCCTGGCTCACTGACCAGCCACCATTACGACTCAGCTGCCCTCCTCGGACTCAACCCCGGCAGGACCAACAACTGCCAGCTGTCCACTCCGAGCACCACCCACAGACAGTTCTCCTGCCGTCACTGCCGCCAGACCTTCACCACTGCCCGCAAACCCACGGCCACCGCCCCCGCACCGAACACCAACACCTCCGAAGCCCTGAGGTGCATCCTTCTCAACGTGCGCTCCCTGCACAGACATGCCTTAGAGATATGGGACCTCCTCGACACCCTCTCACCAGACGTCACCTTCTTTACAGAAACCTGGACCAACGCCTCCTCCGCCCCCGACATCGCCACCGCCGTCCCTGATGGTTACAAGATCCAGAGGGAGGACTGACCCAACCGTCTAGGAGGAAGACTCTCCATCGCACACAAGAGCTCCCTCCAACTCTCCACCTCCACCACGAGTGAGTCCTTCTTCACCACCGAACACCTTCACTTCCAGATCCAGACCAGTCCTAGAACCACACTCTGCAGCACCCTCACCCACAGACCCCATGGACCTCGCACCCCATTCGCCACTACCATCACCGACCTCATCGCACCCCACGCCATCACCTCCATGGACTACATACTCATCGGAGACCTGAACTTCCACCTCAACAACCCCAGTGACCCCAACTCTAGCACCCTCCTGGACAACCTCGCCAACATTGGACTGAAACAGCTCGTCACCACCCCACCTGTAAGGCAGGACACACCCTTCACCCCATCTTCGCAGGAGGTACCGACATCCACTTCAGCCACACCACGCAACCCCCATGGACAGACCACCACTGCTTACACTTCCACGTCGACAAACCCACGCCGCCCAAACCTGCACCGCACCCTCCACAAAGAAACTGGAGCAAAGTCACTGAGGAGCAGCTCAACTCCACCCTCAACCACAACGCCCCCACCACCTCGACCGACGCCAACCCTGCAGCCAAAGAACTTCACAGATGGATCTCCAACTGCGCTGACAAGCTTGCTCCCCTACGCAACTCTGACAGACAGCACCCCAGAAAGGCTACCTGGTTCACCGCCGACCTCCGAGAATCCAGACGCACCTGCAGACATCTCGAGGAGAATTGGAGAAACAGCAAAACATCGGAAGATCGCACCACCTACAAGAACGCCACAACGGAATACCACCAACCCATCAGATCCACCAACACCAAAACAAGATCATCGCCAACTCCAGCAACTCCAAGGAACTCTTCAGCATCAGCCAGGAATTCACCAAACCCCCCCGGGAAACCACGGACATCATCCCCTCCCAGGACCTCTGCAACAAGCTCGGATCCTACGTCCATCTGAAAATCAAGGGCCTCTATGACGACTTCGACGACTGCACACCTGACTCCGAAACCACTTCCTCTCAATGGAAGTCTAAATCTTCTGTGGAGCAAGGCAGCATGCTGCAGCTAAAATGGGCTCCATGAGGTCACGGTGAAGCTGTTGACTTTTGGCAGGAAAGCCCTCAGTAGGAAAAATTGGGATTTTGCGCCCAAGAAAGGTGCCCACACTGGCTGTATACTTGTGGTGCCTTCACCAAATGAAGATTTCTACATCTGGACGCGGTCATTTTTTTGGAGCAAGGCAGCAGACTCCGGCAAAGATGGGCTCCATGAGGTAGGATAGCTGTGGGATGAGGTCACAGTGAAGCTGTTGACTTTTGGGAAGAAAGCACCCAGCGGGAGAAATTTGGAATTTGCGCCCAAGGAAGGTGCCCTTGCTGGCCATATACATTTGGTGCCGTCACCTGATGAACATTTCTTCATTTGGATTTAGTCACTTTTTTGGAGCGCAGATTCTTCTGGCAGCCAAAGAGGGCTCCACATAGTTGTATACCTTCCCAACAAAGTGAAATTGAATCAGACTTACTGCTGTGGAAAAGCTCTGAGTGGGGAAACTTGAATCTTCAGTCCAATGGCAACACACCTTGGTCAGATTAGCTTGGCAGGTTTGTCCCAGTCATCCAGAGGTTTATGGAGCCCAAAAGTTACTAAATCCCAGGTTTCTAAGGATGCTTTGACACAGCCCAGGGTTCAGGGACCTCAGGAACAGCACTTGGGGGTCAAAACTACCTCCAGCAGAAGTCACCTGCAGGTCCCAGGGCAGGTCTGCAACTGGTTAGCTGGGCAATTGTAGAAAAGGCCTCTTGTAGCTTGTTTTGTTCCTATTGCTTGTAGAAGGTCAGCCATATTGCCTTTGAAGTTCACTTCTTTGTTCTGGTACCATAGGGAGAGAAGGTCAAGTCTTCTACGCTCTTCTCAGGTCTCAGCCAGTAGGTTCAGCCCTCTTCTGATCTTCCACAGATCTGGTAGTGTTCCAAGAAGTGTACTATGGGTGCCACATTTATGCCTACCACCAGCCTGTGGGTGGGTGTGACTCCTGGCCCGAGATAACCAAGAGGGTGAAAGTTCCTAGGGGTAACCAAATCCTGTGTGTCCGCCTTCAAACTATTCCAGTGCGCCTCTCTGCCTGAATAAAAAATAAAAAACCTTTCTACCTCTATGCAAAGTCAGTGTGTTCACTCCAGAGGTTTGGCCAGGGAAATGAGCAACCCTTCCTCTGTGGTCACTCTAACCCAGCTCTGGGTGCAGCTCCTCTCCCACTGTGATTGGAGCCTGCCTGGCTGGGGGTACAAAGAATAGTTATTCTGCCAGAGGAACAGAAATACCTTCCAACACTCTAGTCTTTGTCTACTGCTCTGGGAGCAGTTTTCACACCTCATTCAGGGTTAAGCACTTGGAGTGCTGCAGCTGGAGGCTTATGCAAATTAACATTCAAATGCTTTTAAGCAGGGAAAAGGCAACTTTCTTAAGATACCATTTCCATGATCTTTATTAAACATTAGACTTCACCAGTAAATTGGGTTTTCAATAAATATTTCATACAATCCAAGAATGAAATTTCCAAGTGTTTCCTAGCCGAAGATAACATTATAAAATTTAACTGTGCATTCCAAGGCTTTCCTATGGAACATGCAGCCTTGCTACAGTGATAATAGCTTTTGGGTCTCGATCCTTGCAGCAGCTGCAATGTGTTGGCGTTGATGGTGATGCGGTGTCCTCGCAGCAGCAGCGATGCATCGGCATCAATTGAGATGCACCGGGTCCGAGCAGCACAACAGCTTTAATGCGTGGATTTTGCTGGAGCAGCACTTTATGCCCACTTACAAAGGCCCCAGGACTGGTTTGGCACCACTTGGCAGGGCAAGACTCACAGATGGCAGAGTACACATGTTGTAGCAGGGTGGCTGGAAGTCTTTGATGTCCCTGAGACTTTAGATCAGGAGGCAAGCAGACAAGCTCTTTGAGTCACTCTGGTTCTGGGTTGGTGAGATGCAGGTCCAGTCCTTCTCACTCCCAGCCAAGAGGGCAGCAGGCAGCAGGTCAGCACAGCAGAGCAGGAGTCCAGCAGAGTAGCAGTCCAGCAGTGTGGCAGTCCTTTCAGCAGCACAGCAATACTACCTGCCAGTGTTTCCACAGGTCCAGAATTGTACTGAGTTGGTGGTGTCAGAAGTCCAGTACTTATACCCAGTTGTGCCTTTGAAGTGGGGGAGACTACAAAGATATGCCTTTGAAATGCACAGAGTCCTTGACCTTCCTGCCCTGGCTCCAGATTCACTACAGAGGGTATGCAGTTGTTTGTGTGGGGGCAGGACACAGCCTATTCAAGTATGTCAGATCCTCCCTCCCATTCTGCCCAGGATGGCCCATCAGTCATACCTAAATTCTCTTTGTGTGTGGCTGTCTAGAGGGAATGCACAAAGCCCAGCTGTCACCAACCCCAGATGTGTATTCAGAGACAGGTAGAAGGCATCAAATGTCTAAAGTAAGAAAATGCCAACTTTCTGAAAGTGATACAAAAGGGGATGATGGACGGAACGTTTGAGCCAATCAAACACTCACCCCCAGTCAACTGATCTGGGTTTAATCCATCATCATTCTTTAGCTCACTCCACCACCCCAGTTCAGACATGGCCATATGCAAATCAGTCTGACCCTGTGCCTCATGGGAACAGTACAGCCCAAACTGCCAAGCCATGTCTTCCCTGGACCGGAAACAAGCATCCTAGGACCGGTTTCTGGCATTCCAGCCGTCATCAGCCAGGCTTGCTTGAATCCAGTGGCAAAGTGAGCAAGGGACCCACGTCTGGGCATACCCCGCCAACTTAGGGCGAACAAAGCGATACAAAGGGGGATGATGGACGGAACGTTTGAGCCAATCAAACACTCACCCCCAGTCAACTGATCTGGGTTTAATCCATCATCATTCTTTAGCTCACTCCACCACCCCAGTTCAGACATGGCCATATGCAAATCAGTCTGACCCTGTGCCTCATGGGAACAGTACAGCCCGAACTGCCAAGCCATGTCTTCCCTGGACCGGAAACAAGCATCCTAGGACCGGTTTCTGGCATTCCAGCCGTCATCAGCCAGGCTTGCTTGAATCCAGTGGCAAAGTGAGCAAGGGACCCACGTCTGGGCATACCCCCGCCAACTTAGGGCGAACAAAGCGATACAAAGGGGATGATGGACGGAACGTTTGAGCCAATCAAACACTCACCCCCAGTCAACTGATCTGGGTTTAATCCATCATCATTCTTTAGCTCACTCCAGGGAAGACATGGCTTGGCAGTTCGGGCTGGACTGTTCCCATGAGGCACAGGGTCAGACTGATTTGCATATGGCCATGTCTGGAACTGGGGTGGTGGAGTGAGCTAAAGAATGATGATGGATTAAACCCAGATCAGTTGACTGGGGGTGAGTGTTTGATTTGCTCAAGCGCTCCGTCCATCGTCCCCTTGGTATCGCTTGTTCGCCCTAAGTTGGCAGGGTATGCCCAGACGTGGTCCCTTGCTCACTTTGCCACTGGATTCAAGCTAGCCTGGCTGATGACGGCTGAATGGCCAGAAACCGGTCCCAGGATGCTTGTTTCCGGTCCAGGGAAGACATGGCTTGGCAGTTCGGTCTGACTGTTCCCATGAGGCACAGTGTCAGACTGATTTGCATATGGCCATGTCTGAACTGGGGTGTTGGAGTGAGCTAAAGAATGATGATGGATTAAACCCAGATCAGTTGACTGGGGTGAGTGTTTGATTTGCTCAAGCGCTCCGTCCATCGTCCCCTTTGGTATCGCTTTGTTCGCCCTAAGTTGGCAGAGTATGCCCAGACGTGGGTCCCTTGCTCACTTTGCCACTGGATTCAAGCTAGCCTGGCTGATGACGGCTGAATGGCCAGAAACCGGTCCCAGGATGCTTGTTTCCGGTCCAGGGAAGACATGGCTTGGCAGTTCGGGCTGGACTGTTCCCATGAGGCACAGGGTCAGACTGATTTGCATATGGCCATGTCTGAACTGGGGTGGTGGAGTGAGCTAAAGAATGATGATGGATTAAACCCAGATCAGTTGACTGGGGGTGAGTGTTTGATTTGCTCAAGCGCTCCGTCCATCATCCCCTTTGGTATCGCTTTGTTCGCCCTAAGTTGGCAGGGTATGCCCAGACGTGGGTCCCTTGCTCACTTTGCCACTGGATTCAAGCTAGCCTGGCTGATGACGGCTGAATGGCCAGAAACCGGTCCCAGGATGCTTGTTTCCGGTCCAGGGAAGACATGGCTTGGCAGTTCGGGCTGGACTGTTCCCATGAGGCACAGGGTCAGACTGATTTGCATATGGCCATGTCTGAACTGGGGTGGTGGAGTGAGCTAAAGAATGATGATGGATTAAACCCAGATCAGTTGACTGGGGGTGAGTGTTTGATTTGCTCAAGCGCTCCGTCCATCGTCCCCTTTGGTATAACTTTCTGAAAGTGGCATTTTCAGAATTACAATTTAAAATGCGACTTCACCATAAGCTGTGATTTTAAATTGTGATTTCAGAGACACCAAACATGGGATTTCTATCCCTTCCTAATTGGAAATTACACTTATAAAATCAGGTAATCCCAATGTTATCCTGTTAGAGAGATAGGCCTTGCAGTAGTGAAAAATGAATGTAAGAGTTTTTCACTACCAGGACATGTAAAACTTAAAAGTACATGTCCTACATTTTAAATACACTGCACCCTGCCCTGGGCTGCCTAGGGCCTACCATAGGGGTGACATATATGTATTAAAAGGGAAGGCTGTGGTCTGGCAAGAGGGTTAACTTGTCAAGTCAACATGGCAGTTCAAAACTAAACACACAGGCTCTGCAATGGCAAGCCTGAGACATGTTTAAAGGCCTACTTAACTGTGTGTGGCATAATCAGTTCTGCAGGCCCACTAGCAGCATTTAATTTACAGGCCCTGGGCATATGTAGTGCCCTTTACTAGGGACTTACTAGTAAACTGTGTATGCCAATTGTAGAAAAGTCAGTGTTATCATGTTTAAAGCAGAGAGCACATGCACTTTAGCAGTGGTTAGCAGTGGTTAAGTGCCCAGAGTCCTAAGTCCAGCAAAAACAAAGTCCGCTAAACAGGAGGTCTGAATGCAAATAGTCTGGAGAAACCACGTCAAGGATGCCAAGTCTAACAGGATCGTAAGTCCTGAAGAGAGCCGTGTGACCCAATGCGCCGATATATTCCATCTGAAACATGTAGACCTTGGGCATAGATGATGGAGAACAAATAAACTCCTGATGGTGATTTTAAGTTGCCAAGGGAGCCCCTTCAAATAAATAGTGTAAAGCAGGTCACTTCTCTTACCAAGTCTATAAAATCCAGCTCCCCCCCCTTGACCCCTGCCCTCCTTCGGTGGCCAGACACCTGAAAAAATCACATCCAATCTCACCGCTATCTTCAAGCACATGTTTGCCATCGGTTTCTGGCCCACTCAATGGAAGGTAATGTCAGTATTGCCCAGTTGCGGCCGGGACCGATCGAGGGTGGCGGGACGAGGGGGTTTAAGGACAATGAAAAGAATTTGTAAAATAATTTTTAAAAACTTACCGTAGCACTGCGTCTCTTCTGTCTCTCTTCCTCGTCGCTCAGCACCACCGCAAAGATCAGGAAGCACACCTAAGCTCCCTAAGCCAATAACAACACTGCAATGCAGCATTGTGATTGGTAAGCACCCAGGCTCCCCTAAGCCAATCACAATGCCGCGATTTGGTGCTCAGCCAGGGAATGGGAGCCTGGGCATGTTCTCCACCCAGGCTGTAATGCAGCCTGGGTGGAGAACATGGTAAGTGTGCATGAATGTTTGGCCGGCCCCAGACAGCCGGCCAAACATTCATGTGCACTTGCAAAGTGTGCTCGCCACTCCTCCTGCTCCTGTGTCAGAGCAGCCACGCCTCGCCCTGAAGAGCTGTCGCAGCAGGACAAAATAAAATGATAATAATCTCGAGTTATTAGCATTTTATTTTTCCTTTATTATGCTGCTGCACAGCAGTGGGACGATGCTCCTCCATCGTAGCAGAGGAGCCACCACTGGTATTGTCCCTTTTAAAGAAACCCTCTCTTAGTCTCACAGCCACCAGCAGCTACAGACCTATTTCACACCTGCCCCTACCGGCTAAGAATATTGAAAAAATAATGAATCTCCAGCTGGCCACCTTTTTACAAAATAATAATCTTTTGGATCCTACACAGTATGGGCTCAGAAGTGGGCACAGCACCAAGACAGCATTAATCAAGGCAAAGGAGGGGATCAGGGAGACCCTTGACCAGGGAGGTAAAGCGCCTCTTATGCTACTCGATCTGTCGGTGGCTTTTGATACACTTATTCATGAGCTGCTGACAGGCCGATTATTTGACATCAGAATTAGAGGAGTAGCTCTTGCCCCCCTAATGTCTTTTCTGGTTGGGCAAAAACAATATTTTTCATTAAAAGTATATACGTCGTTGTTGTTTCCTTAAGTGAGAATGATGCTGACACAGACTCCAGAGTCCAGGATTGTATGCGTGCAATCAATGATTGGATGGCCAACAACTGCCTTAAGCTAAACTCAGGTAAAAGTTAGGTCATCTTATTTGGGAACCCATCGTCTTTTTGGTCCCACTCCTGGTGGCCACAAGAGCTAGGCACCCTCCCAACCCCGGTTATGAAGGCCTGTAGTCTTGGAGTGATCATTGATGATGGACTTACCTACAGTGATCAGGTGAACTCGGTCTATTCGTGTGTTTTTTACACCATCAGGATGCTAAAAAAAATCGTACATTTCCTTTCAACCACTCTGCAGAAAACAGTAGTCACCTCAATGGTGCTTTCAAAACTTGACTATTGTAATAGTCTATATTCCAACATGCAACAACACCTCAATAAACTACAGATTCTGCAGAATGCAGTCGCATGGCTCCTTCTAGGCATTCCCAAATTCAAATCTGACTCTAGAGTATTAAAGCAGTTACATTGGCTGCCAATATGATACAGAGTATTATTTAAGGCCCTCTGCACTGCCTTCAAAGCCTTGCACGGCATCAGACCTGACTACCTAAAGAAGATATGTAAGTGGTACAAGCCATTGAGAACCTTGAGGTCCTCTGCAGCCAATAACGCAATATTCCCCAAATTTAGACTAGCCACATGGGGAAGAGGAAGTTGTGTGATCAGCGTATCTCAAGCCTGGAATGCCATTCCACTCCATCTAAAAACCATGAACAATCTGCCTGTCTCCAAACAGACTTAAAAACTTAGTAATTCAGTTCTTTGTGAACTTCGGTGAAAGCCTTCTGCTCATTCTGATAATAGGTGATCCTCTGAGTTTTGGGTCAGGTTTCTGGTCGACTAGCACTAAGACACCTCCGGGTAATTGTGCACTCTATAAATAAATGTAACATAACATAATAGTGTACATAAGGGAGTTTTAGGCAACTTTAACTGATTTTTGCTGATCTCATAACAAGAGCATTAAAAGTTCCCTCCAAGAGTGCGGTTGGGCCCGACCGGAAGGATTTCCATACCGGGCGAGGACTCAATGAAGAAGCATGCCACAAAATGTCTGTGGGTGAGAGTCCTTTTAAAAGCCATAAGGTATTTTCTGTATTGGTACAGGGACCATAATTTTGAAGAAGTGGGCAACCTCTTCATAGGAAGAGTCAGAGACACCAGATGGACATGTAAACCCTCCAGACAGGGTTTACGATCCAGAGATACAAACTGAGGGTGATATATTGCTCAAACTCAAAGCTAAATTCTGGTCTCCTTTGTTTGATGCTTATGACATTATCCTGTCAGAGGATAATTGGCCTACGGTGTTTATAACGGATGCACCTTGAGGTGAGGAGGTTAAAATGCAAGAGTTTTCCTCCTTATTACCTGAAAATATCATGAAAAAATATGCTTATGAGTAGGCTTTATAGCAGGCTTTGGCATTATATACAATCCAAAAGGGGTCGGAGAAAGAATCTTTTCCACATGTGATTCCCTTAAGTAATGAAACTCAAGTTTAGGCTCAATATCCGCTAAATCCAGACGCTAAGAGCACTATAAAAGCTATTTTAGACCAACTACAATATAAAGGCATAATACTGCCGTGTCATTCCAACATGGACACTCCTCTTTCCAGTGTTAAAACTTGACAATTCAAATAGAAGAGTTGTATATTATGGACATTTAAATGCACATACATGCACGACATGCCGTAAAAATTTCTCACAGCACTGGATTGATAAGTCAGAAAAAAACATTAAAACGATGTCAGATTGCTAATATTGAAAAAGTCAATGTCAATGTGAATAACGATACATTTACGTACAAAAATGAAATTGCATCGTTATTGACAATTCGCCCATTGTGAACTCCACGTCAACCCTGACTCAGAAATACATAGTTAGACAAGCCCTGAGACCCAGGCCAGAGGTCAGTGATTGACAGAACACTGGTGGGAAAGCATGTAACCAGCCTACAAACGCATTAACAGGAAATCCCAGCTCAATCCCACAGACAGATGTAGCGACACCACAATGGTCCAGGGAGATTAGCCCCAATAAAGCACACATGGCCAGAGGGGTGCGCGCGTTCCCAAAACACCATTAAGTCAGATGCCACATGAAGTTAGGAAGACTTGGGCAATCAGGGCACAGGGCACAGCACACACAGAACACGTAGTGATCACGCACTCTCCATGCGGGACATCTGGACACGTCATCTACTGGCCACATTGTGTCCACGCAAGGTTGAGGCCCACCTGCATTCCTCATCCAAAAGAATAATTTATGGCTCAAATGACAGAGGGCCACATTCCTTTCCAAAAAAGGACAGGCAGAACCATTTTATTGCATCCAATGAACTGTATAAAAGTCTATGTTAGACCGATCGTAAATTGAGACAGTCCTCAAACCCTATGTTTGGAACTAAGCTCCCGGCCTCACTGTTTAATTAAACAAACTGTTCCTGTTTTGCCAATCACCTCTTGTTTTTTCAAGGTATTTCATGTTCAAGCAGCATCTTGGCGAGCCACCATCAGAGTGTTTGGTACCTTGAACCCCACTGCAGTCAAAGGAAGGAGATTCAGCCCAGGGCCCCCTTCCTCACTCCAGCTAGTAGTATCACTGTCTAGAACCATCACAAATCTCTGTGTGTGTGTTCACCTAGATCAGTAAGAGAGCAGGTTCTCCGCACTGCTGGTGTTCTATGTGTTGGACGCGACAGACAGGGGGTGTCTAACTTCTGGGAACCCTTGCACCGGACTGGGGTTGCTCTGTGACTCACCTGGGCCTGCTGGCCTGTTAGTCTCTCATGTTTGGGCCTAACCGGTCGTTGTTTGGAGAGAGTCCCTCTGGCTTCTACTATCGGTCGATTGGAATACCCTAATGCAGGAAGAGCGTGCAAGAGCACCTCCATACCTGCATATGATGGAGGAGGTGCTGACGCCTTGTTTGCTATCTGTAGTGCAGGACTGTCGATCTGGGCTTCCTCGAAGATGGCCCATAATTCTAATGATAGCTCCCTCTTATCTTTCTTTTGACGTGTGTATTTGGTTTGTATGTATGTTCTCATTTGTTCAAGTATGTGCAAAAAGTTCCCTCCTTTGGCCAGGGAAATATATGTGACTTTGTATGTGCATGCCATTGTTAGCAAACATTATTAATTTTTTTAGCTTGTGTGGGGATCCTGGTTTGCATGTTTTCAATGGTGTCTCCATGATAAGTTTTGTAGTGTTAGAGGATAAGATACCTTAGCTTCTTTGTTTTAGGGGCTCTCTGGTTTCGATCTGAATCGTGTGGAAAATATACGCAGGGGTTATTGCTTCTAATTACGTTACTATGAGCTCAGCGCTACAGACAGATGCATCAAAAATAAAAAATGAACATTTCATAAACACAAACAACAATGCATATGAAGGGTTGCAACCTAGGAAAAAAGTGCAGTTTTCAATAAACACAGTATCTGAATGATATTGCATCAAAAACAGTTTGTGAGAAATAGCAGCACCCTCAAATGAAACATTAAATCATTGACAAAAAACACAAAACTTACGACAAAACACAGTTTGCAATATTAACAACAACACAAAAGTACCTATCAAAAATCACACATCAATAATCACACTCTGTATCACACCCAGGGGCTAAGCGTACCATCTATATCACGCCCAGCAGTCCAAGCGACTAACACCAAATCAATAATTGCACCTTATATCACACCCAGGGGCCAAGTGTACTGTCTGAATCACACCTATCGGCCCAATCAACCAACAGCAAAAAACTGACGGAGAAAAAATGATGTAAAGAAATTCCTTAGCCCGCTCCTAGCGAATGCTTGACCAGGGGAAGCTCTGCTCAGTATACAGAACTAACTGAGCCTGATAGTCTGTCAATGTCGGCTCCGGGACAAAGATTGTGGAGCCCCACCAAAAAGAACAGCGCATAGCTCAGAGCAAAGGAGGCAGCCTAGGCGGGAGGTGGAAGAAAGGCACAAGCTAAGGAGGGAAAGAGAAAGAGCTTGCATCCAGGAAGCACGGCGGGAAAGTAGAGCAGCCTACCCCCCACATGAGGAGAGCAGGGGTAGGCACAGGGCACCGATCAGGGAAGAGTCAGAGGTAGAATTAGATGAGAGGCTTCTGGCTGGGGTCGGAGCCTCACCAAATTTTCAATGTAAGAGAGAGGCTTACTGTGAATTAAGAGACCAAGGTAGCCTGGTGCTCACCCAACCAAGACACAGGAAAAACAAGATGGCACCTTTGTGTGTGCATGAGGGGAGCAGCGACGAAGATGTACGCTGCTCCACACGAACGCATGAGATAGATAGACTGACCCCAAGAGAGTTAATGGCCAGAGAGGAAGGTGAGACCTTTGCGTGGCCATTTTTCCACTTGCTGGCCCACTGGTCATAGGGAAAGGACCAGAACGACAGACCTTGGCCTGAGGAGGGATTCTTCAAAACAGACGACATGGCCATTGCGGAAGATTGCATCCGACATGGAGAGGGAGATCCCAAGTGGAACTTTCCCTTCATGCAGGGATGCCTAAGAAGATGGCAACGTCATGTTAGGGAGAAACTAGCAGAGTTACCGAAAGCAAAAATGTACCCACTGCTACAGAAGGGCATGTCATGGACCATCTATGTGCCATGGGCTCAAATAGATAAGGAATGGGTTAAGGACAAAGTTACCTCCATTGCTGGATGGAGCAGAGAAATGGATCTCATGCTTTGAGAAGAACACTGCAGGAATAAACCTAGCAAAAGTCTGCCAAGTAGTCTTATCAGGCAGCAGACTAACAAAGTGTTCGCCCGAGCTGGTATCCCAGAAATTACACTGACAAACACCGAGCATGACGGAGCCTCATTCAGTTCATACAGGCACCGAATATGGACAGCCCAGAGGGAGATGTTCCCTGACCGCCCTGATGTAGGAGAGTTAATGGCGGAGACTATGAAGTTAGAGGAGTCAATAACCAATTTCTGGATAGGGAATGATGGGGACAAGAGACAGGACAGTCATGAATTGACATGGGCCCACAAGTTGCATTCTTTTACAATACTCTGAAAAAGGGGCTGCCTACCGAGATACAAAGCGGATTGGACAGTGTGGTTGGGTTAGACACCAAGCCCTGGTGGGAGATACAATCCCATATACTGCATTATCACAAAAAGAAGCAACAGAAGGGTAGAGAAAAACAGGAGCAAGCCGAGAGAGAGAGAGAGAGAGAGACACTGCTAAATTGGTCCAACACAAACTGAAAAAGACCGCCCTCGAGGGGTTTGCATTAGCCGCGTTTGCAGTAAGCATGCTAATGACACTAGTCTTAAAGGGAGCTCCACCGCAAAACCCCAGAGGGTTTCAACCTAGCTATAGCGGAAGAGGCCAGGGACGATGGCAGTAAGACCCTAGGGAACAGTACTATTGCCACAGAATGGGACACCTGGCAGACAGATGCTGGTTAAAAGCATACCAAGAACAGCAACCCAGGGTCAGCCACCACAAAATCCTAATCCATAAATCCATTAAACCAAGCCCAGGGAAACCCGAATGCACCTTAAGTTCTGTCACAGGGATGCCAGCCAGCTGCCACACCCCCACAACAGGGATCAGGTAGTTGGACAAACACATGAGGGACCAGAGCCACAGCCTTGTCAGGGCAGGGTAACTGTGTGAAGTCATTACCTCTCCAGACAAACACAGAATTCAAATATGCAATAAGATAAAACTCCGGAGTAAAATACCACCCATTCACCCACATCCCAAGAATTAACTGTACCAATATCAAAGAAGGAGCAATGAGACATAGGGGCCGATTCCGATCTCGGCCGGTAGGGCTCCGAATCGGATTCGGCTTAACCGGATCCGATTCGGAGCCCTATTTCCCGACCGATTCGTACGCGCGTCTGGGCGAGCGAATACGATGCGAAATCGCCGACCGACTCGTCTGGGCGTCCCGACCGCTCCGACCGACTCGCACCCGGGTCTAACCGCACCGACCAACTCGCTCGGACTCGACTCGCACCGCGCAATGGAGACGTTCCCCGGCCGGGTAAGTACGTTGCGCGCCGCGAGCAGTCCGACCGAGCTGCGCACTCCGGCTCGAAAGAGAAGTCGGAGCCGTACTTTGGGGGTCCGTGTCGGACCCCCCTGTACGCGTAGCCGCGCGAGTCGCACACAGGGGGGACCCATGGGTCCCCCCTACCTGTGCGTGTACGGCGCGAGTCGCTTCACCGCGTACACGCTGTAGGGGGCACCCTTGTCCGCCTCGCACCCATTGAGTCAATGGGAGCCCGCGTACACGTTGTACGACCGGCTCCCATTGAATTCAATGGGAGTCCGACCGACTCGAGTCCGATGGCATACGTGCGCATCGTACTCGTTCGGTTGGGCTGCACGGGTCCGAATCGGTCGGAAATCTCTCCGGGTCCGGCTCGGTCGGAGAGATTTCCGGCCCGAATTGGAATCGGCCCCAGAGTTGGGAATAAGAACTTTTACTTGCATCTGGGAATTCAGGGCTGCTCTATGTGTTCTGCCAATCGGGTATCCTCACTGGAGTTCTCTATTAAGGGCGTCAGTAAGAGCCAAGGCCCCTCTGCTGCTGATCCCCCAGGGCGGGGTTGGCTGGTCACACCCTAGGGTGAGGGCAATCAGACGAGGGGGTGAGGCAGCTCCCAGACCAAGTACTTTAATAAGCAGGCACCCGTGTCCAAAGTCAATGGGGACGGGTTCCAATTACCAGCTCAAAAGGTCCCCATTTTTAAGTCATCCGGCCCAGGACTAAAATTCCCCCATGACACGTAGCCCCAACAGTGCCCCTATAAACTAGAGGGCTCCAGCAAACGGAGGTCCCCCCTTTCAGTTCTAAAATGAAGCTTTCCTCAAGTGGTGGGAACCAGGTTTCCTGTACGCTTGGTATAGTGATGATCCCAGAACCTACACAGCAGACTCAAAAGAGCCAATAAGTTGTGAACCGCCCTCACAGCTTCAAGTCCATCAGAAAGGTCACCAGGTTAGCCAAACATCCCAGAATTGCGAGGAAGTTCTGGTCCAGTCATCATCAAAGCAGTAAGCCTCAACCTCGGACACCACAAGACGACTCAATCAGGGGTACATGTGAGAAATGGAACAATGTTCTGACTAGGCCTGGGCGGTAAATTCCGTTCCGCTCGCGGAATTTGGGTAATTTCGCGTTCCGCGGAGAACGCAAAATTGCAAAATATTCCGCGATCCGCGGCTTCGCAGAGTTTTTTGCTTGTTCGCGCTTTCAAAATGCGTGTTCTCCCCGAGCACGCAAACAGCGTTCACGAACAGGAAAAAAGCATCGCGAACGGGCGGAACAAGCAATTCCGCGTGTTCGCGGAACTTTTGCGTGCTCGCTGAGATTTTTTACAGTTTTGCGGAGCTTTGCGTAGCGCGACTACGCAAATTCCGCCCACCCCTAGTTCTGACCCCCTCTGCCTCATGATAAGTAAGACAGCAGAACACGCAAGATCTAGGGAAGCACCCAAAAAACCAATACAAATAGCCTAAAGTTATCCCAAAAAGAAGTCTCCAGAGAAAGGGTGGGGTTGAGATATCTTGCGCCACATGGGATGGGCATGTTGCACGCCACGTGTTGAGAGACATGTGATCTCAGTGCACATTGCAGCCACCAAACAACACTCAACAGCGACACGCCCACTCCTCATTCAGTCCTGTGCAAGTGTAGGTTGAAAGCAACCCAGAACGATGATGCCCCCATGCACACATCAGGAGAGACAGGGTCTCTGAAAAACTGGTGACCCCATAAAACCCTGGGTAGAAACTGATACTATCCATCCTTATGATCCAAGAACCCAGCTAGGTAAGTGGGCTCATAAAATACACCAAATCGCCTGATCACCCATAAGCAACCTTTAAGCCTTAACAATCAAAAAGATACCACAATCTAGGCCACCTTCTGGTGACTCACTAAAAATTGCATAAAAGTAGTGAGAACACACCCCCCTCAAAGGGAATACAGGAACCCCAAAAAAAAAAGATTGTTAACAGCAGAGCACATAGAGGGGCCGATTCCGATTCGGGCCGGAAATCTCTCCGACCGAGCCGGACCCGGAGAGATTTCCGACCGAATCGGACCCGTGCAGCCCGACCGAACGAGTACGATGCGTCCGTATGCTATTGTACTCGAGTCGGTTGGACTCCCATTGAAGTCAATGAGAGCCGGTCGTACAACGCGTACGCGGGCTCCCATTGCCTCAATGGGTGCGAGGCGAACAAGGGCGCCCCCTACAGCAGGTACGCGGCGAAGTGACTCGCGCCGTACACGCACAGGTAGGGGGACCCATGGGTCCCCCTGTGTGCGACTCTCATGGCTACGCATACAGGGGGTCCCGACACGGACCCTCGAAGCACGGCTCCGACTGCTCTTTCGAGCCGGACGGCGCGTGTCGGTCGGACTGCTCGCGGCGCGCATCGTACTTACCCGGCCGGGGAACGTCTCCATTGCGCGGTGCGAGTCGTGTCTGAGTGAGTCGGTCGGTGCGGTTAGACCCGGGAACGAGTCGGTCGGAGCGGTTGGGACGCCCGAACGAGTCGGTCGGCGAATTCGCATTGTACTCGCTCGTCCGGACGCGCGTACGAATCGGTCGGGAAATAGGGCTCCGAATCGGATCCGGTTATGCCGAATCCGATTCGGAGCCCTACCGGCCGAGATCGGAATCGGCCCCGTAATGTTTCTCTAAAAATAACAAATGAACCAAGGTTTTATCCAACAGGTCTGCAATCAAACCTCTAAGTGCACCACCCCTTCAGCTGCCACATCATCACCCCAACGAAAGTGTGTGAATCAAACTTACTAACTGCACCGTGAACTTTTTGATCGAACTATTGAACAAAAAACACCCGATAATCAGAGGACCACAGACACATATCAAAGACCTGCAATATTCAGTTACATGTCATGTATTTTTACACTTCTAGGTACCCTCTATTTAGTCTGGGTGCTGCCACACCTATTCGCTGCTAAAGAACTGCCTAGCCAAATGGAGTCTGCTCAAACTATGACAACGCTTGTGTAGGGACCTCTCCCATGTTACTTATAGTTACACCAACCCAGACACTAGTAATCCACATGCACTACACAGCACCCTTTTACCCAACATGTGATATCAGCACATGACCACCGTGGGTTCCAGGACATCAGCCAGGTCATGTTACATTTGTTCACTGATACTGCATGCAGAAGGGGCAGATCGAAGTTACTTGTACCAAGAAAAATCAACATGCCTTCTCCACTTATACCTATGAAGAATCAGGGCCAAAATCCAGCCTAACAAAGTAGAACCCCACAGAGTATTCGTGAATCTGACCCTTTATGAGACCAGCCCAACTGCTCTATACCTTTCCACTGAGCCTAGTGATATTCAAACTGAACTAAACAGGATGCACAGAAAGAGCACCATAGGGGGGATACTGTTTGGCCTGAGACTTCCCAGAGAAGATATTTTCAGAGGTAGCAAAACCTCCAACTGAATGCATGAACATATCTGCTCCTGCCTCCATTTGTGGTCCTAGGGTGGCCCTTAGCGTACCTGGGGCAGTCTTCTTTAACAAGTGGACCCCAGGCATGGAGTTCCTATGTAGGGCCATTCAGCTCGATGATACGAAGGTAAATGAGTCTCATAAGGGGGGGGTTTGAACACAAGCTTAGACAACCATTGTCAGGAAATCTGGGATACCGAGGTGGGTGGATACACTTGGATAGAAGCGAAGGGCCAAACCCTAATTGTACAGAAACTTACACTGTATTCCTTGTGTTTCAGAGGTAAAGGAATGCTACCACTGGGCACGAATGAAAACTTTGGCACAATCCTGCACATTCCTGATATGCAATGGGGGGATCACTGACATAATATTGACGACAACAATATCGACCTACCAGAATATCGTGTCAAGAATATCGATGGACAAAATATCGACATCCTATCTCTACAAAGGTAAGTACAAAAATATCGAAACCAAAATATCGTTGTTCAAAATATCGTTTTTTTAAAATGTTTTAAAAATAATATTAAATAAATTAAATAATAAATATAATTGATAAAAACATAGTTAGAATTATTTAAAAATGTTAAAAATTATAAATAATAAATGTAATATAAAAATAAATTAAACATACATATATAAAAAGAATTATATATATATTTACTTAATAATATTAATAAATAATTATTTTATTAAATTATAAAACGTTACAAACATAATAAAAATTATAAATACATATATATATATACATAAACCTGTAAGATAAATATAAAAATAAATTATATATATAATAAAATAAAATATTAAAATAAATATTTATCTTTAAAACAACATTTTACACTACATTAACTAAAACAGTAGAGAAAATATTGGATATCGTAGGGCATAAAATTACTATTCCCACTTCAAGGAGTGCAACAGTAGGGAAACTGTTGGATAGCGGAGAGGAATAATTTACTATTCCCACTCCAGCAAGTGCAACAGTAGGGAAAGTGTTGGATAGCGGAGGGGAATAATTTACTATTCCCACTCCACAGAGTGCAACAGTAGGGAAAGTGTTGGATAGCGGAGGAGATAAAATTACTATTCCCACTCCAGCGAGTGCAACAGTAGGGAAAGTGTTGGATAGCGGAGGGGAATAATGTACTATTCCCACTCCAGCAAGTGCAACAGTAGGGAAAGTGTTGGATAGCGGATGGGAATAATTGACTATTCCCACTCCAGGGAGTGCAACAGTAGGGAAAGTGTTTGATAGCGGAGGGGAATAATTTACTATTCTAACTCCAGCAACTGCAACAGTAAGGAAAGTGTTGGATAGCGGAGGGGAATAATTTACTATTCCCACTCCAGCAAGTGCAACAGTAGGGAAAGTGTTGGATAGCGGATGGGAATAATTTACTATTCCCACTCCAGGGAATGCAACAGTAGGGAAAGTGTTGGATAGCAGAGGGGAATAATTTACTATTCCCACTCCAGCAACTGCAACAGTAGGGAAAGTGTTGGATAGCGGAGAGGATAAAATTACTATTCCCACTCCAACGAATGCAACAGTAGGGAAAGTGTTGGATAGCGGAGGGGATAAGATTACTATTCCCACTCCAGCAAGTGCAACAGTAGGAAAAATGTTGGATAGCAGAGGGGAATAATTTACTATTCCAACTCCAGGGAGTGCAACAGTAGGGAAAGTGTTGGTTAGCGGAGGGGATAAAATTACTATTCCCACTCCAGCAAGTGCAACAGTAGGGAAAGTGTTGGATAGCGGAGGGGAATAATTTACTATTCCCACTCCACAGAGTGCAACAGTAGGGAAAGTGTTGGATAGCGTAGGGGATAAAATTACTATTCCCATCCCAACGAATGCAACAGTAGGGAAAGTGTTGGATAGCGGAGGGGAATAATTTACTATTCCCACTCCAGCAAGTGCAACAATAGGAAAAGTGTTGGATAGCGGAGGGGAATAATTTACTATTCCCATTCCACAGAGTACAACAGTACGGAAAGTGTTGGATAGTGGAGGGGATAAAATTACTATTCCCACTCCAACAATTGCAAAAATAGGGAAAGTGTTGGATAGCGGAGGTGAATAATTTACTATTCCCACTCCAGTAAAATAATAAACATTAATTAACAAATACTTAAATAATAAAAAATAATTTACCTCTCACCAATTACCCCTATAAATAACACCACCACTATTGTAAAACATGACACAATTAACATAATTGCTTAACAATTAATTAATTAACTAATAACAATATACAAAAAAATTAAAAACAATGAGTAATAAATTAATTCATACTATGAAGACTATAAAATAACAATAAATAAATATTATCTGAAAAAATTAAAAATTATATTAATTTTTAATTACTCGCCACACTACTCCCCTCTAAATACACAACTCACTCAAAAAAATTGACCCAATTTACAAATTTACCAATTAATTATTAATCATTAATAACCAATTAATAATGAATAAATAACAAATTATTTAACACAATTAACAATATGAAAGATTAAATACACAAATAGTAATTAATAAATATTATTAATTAATTAATTATAATTAAATTACTTCCCACCCTGCTCCCTATAAACCAACAACCCGCTCTTAAAAAAATAACACAATTAAGATATTTACCAATTAATTATTAATAATTAATATCCAATTAATAACTAACACAATTAACATAAAATATTAAATACATAAATATTAATTAATACAATTATTAATTAATTAATTATAATTAAATTACTTCCCACCCTACTCCCCTATAAACCCACAACCCACTCCTAAAAAATTAACACAATTAACCTATTTAGCAATTAATTATTCATATTTAATAACCAATTAATAACAAATTAATTAACACAAGTAACAATATAAATTATTAAATACACAAAATATGAATTACTTAACATTATTAATTAATTAATTTTAATTAAATTACTTCCCACCCTATTCCGCTATAAGCCCACAACCCGCTACGGAACTAAAACGCAATATTTAATTTCTTTAAAAATTAATAATTTCTAAAAATGTATTAATAAATATATTATAATTAAATTACTTCTGACCCTATTCACCTATAAACC
The DNA here is from genome assembly GCA_963921515.1 of Calotriton arnoldi. Classification (NCBI taxonomy): domain Eukaryota; kingdom Metazoa; phylum Chordata; class Amphibia; order Caudata; family Salamandridae; genus Calotriton; species Calotriton arnoldi. The sequence continues at coordinate 81,196 of CAWUFW010020136.1, forward strand.
CACAACCCGCTACGGAACTAAAATACGCAAAAATTACTTAACATAAAATTAATTACTTCTAAAAATTTCAAACATACATTAGAAAAATAAACTATACTTTTAACACATATACTAAAATACAGAACACTAAAATAAATTTCAATATTATTAACAACGATATTTTGACTAACGATATTACTAACTTCGATATTAACAAAAACTATATTTCTTACCTGCATGTCGATATTCTGGTCGACGATATTCTTGCAGGTCGATATTGTGTCACATCGATATTTAAACATCGATATTATGGCATATCGATATTTAAACATCGATATTATGACTCTATACCGCAATGGGGCACCTCCACACTGATGTATGCATACTGCCAGTGTGACGAGTTTGCCCTCACTCAGCTCGTCGCTGGATGACATTCCTACCTCGTAACAATACACATCCAGACTCCGGAGAAGAACTATTGGATTTGTACCAGCACCCACTAAGAAAGAAGACAACCTTGCTACATGATGTTTGTGAAAAAAGAACTGCGTAGTTTTTTGGCTGGGCTCAGTACACTGATTTTCCAGAAGAATTCAGACTGTTCTCCAACAAGTTTTGGCAGGAGGGTCTATACCCTTCTTCACCGTGCAGACAAAAGTTAATGGGACACTGACTCTTGCCATCCAAGCACTGCACTGTTTACAAAGAGACACAAGTGAGGAGGAAGGTACCCCTGAGCAGGAGTGTTTCTTGAATTGGTTCTCCTGCCTCCCCTCGGTGGCTTTCCGGACTGTGCACGTCGTTGCTACCTGTTTTCATAGTATTCTTGTTTGTGTGTGGTTCCATGCAATTATGGATTTCCTGCTGTAAAAACACAGTCCTCAAACTGTGTAGGATGCAAGTAACTGGGAAAGTACTAATTGTCAAAACCGAAGAACAACTGTCCCCCAATAATGGAACCGTCATGAATAGACCTGGGCAGAGCTTGCGGGGTATCACTCCACGGAATTCCGCAGAGTTGCCAAAAAACGTATTCAAATTATGCGGAGTTCTGTGAGCAGGTGGAGTTACAGGCTCCTGTTGATTTGAGGAACACCAAGTATGCGGAAAATGCAGAGCTTATGTATTCACTCACTCCTTCAGCAGATAAAAGACATTTCTGCCTTCAGAAATGCCTTACACATTTACCTTTCTGAATAAACCAAACTTTGGGGGTCATTATGATGACGGGTGGATCGCCACCGCCCGTATGGTGGTGGCGATCCGCCCGCCATTTCACACCGCCCGCATGCCATTTTCCCCCCGCCATATTACGATGGCTGGGGGGTCCGCGGCGGACGGAAAGACCGTCCGCCGCTTTTCCGCCGGTCAACTCGTCGACCGGGCGGAAATCATACATTATATGGCGGCGGTGTCTGCAAGACACCGCCGTCCATATTATGATGATGGCGGAGAGCAGCCTTTCCATGGCGGCGTTGCCGCCATGGAAAGGCATACGGTCTTCGCTGTTGGGGGCCTGTAGCGGGCCCCCAGGATGTTGGGGGGGTGGGGGGTGCACATGGGGGGTACCTATGGTACCCCCCTGCATTGGCATGGACAAGGTGGCAGGCACCACGCGGTGCCTGTCACCTTGTGCATGTGAATGCCCAACGTGCATTCCCAGCATTGTGGCGGCGGTGCTGTGAACACCGCCCGCCACAATGTTGGGAATAGGGGATGCCACCGCCACCGTGGCGGTGGCATCCTAATACTCACGGCGGGACCGCCGCTCCTATGGCGGACGGTCCCATTCACCGTTACCGCCATCGTAATGGGCCCCTTTCTCCTTATGGCAGGCACAAAAATCCTCTCTCTCCCCTAAACAATTTGCTGCAGCTTGGAGCGTTGACACAGCTGCCTGATGTATTCCCTGATGTAGTCCCAATCGACATCAGATGCACCCCCTCTCTGAACATCTTCAGGAAGACACTCAAGACCTTGCTCTTCGACTGAACAGAGCTGCATACCACTCCCCCCCTCCCCCCACAGTGCCTTGAGACCCTCACGGGTGAGAAGCCCGCTTACAATTCCCTGATTGATTGATTGATTCTATTTATAAACAGTGACAGTAGCATGCTGCCTCGACCCGTGCACATGCTCTTCCTTGCAGAGACTGAGGCAACAGAACAGGACTTGGCTCGTTGTGGCAATGCTGCCTTCATTTAATTGTTTCCATAACTGCGGAGCAGCTCCAATAACACATGGATTTTGTTATTGTCATCGACAGCAACAAGTACAGCAAATCTAAATATGTGGAACTACATACTGATTGTTGCTGCTGACTTCTGTTTAAGCCTCCTTGCACGCAGTGTGCTGCAGCAGATCCATCTGCGCCCAGAAGTCCCTCCTCTAGAGCCCACCCCTGTTGCCCTGGTCAAGGCACAGGAGAGGAGCAACCTCCAATTTGGTCCCGCTCGAAACACTGTTGCAGCAAATCGATTCCTCCGTTGTGTCACTATCCCTCTGACCTTTGGAAGCGCATCTGGCCTTTTCTGGGTGTAAGATTAACAATTTGCAGAGATCCAAGGGTTTGGAAAGGGGTACACTTGATACCACCCATCGGTGTCAGGGAAAGTTGACAGGGCAGAATCCCTTCTCTCTCAGAAGAAGGTGATGGTAAGCTTAGAAGTGAGTATTTCACTCATGCAAGGGTCACCCATGTGTTAAGCAGCACCTGGGGGAAGCAAATAGCTCCTTAAGCATTCTATGCTCTTCTAAGTGGTAGTCCAATTCTTTTTGCATCAGGGGTGCCCATAGAACAGCACTGGCTTACAATGCGAAATTATCACACAGCAACCATTTAAAAATATATGTTTGGGGGTGATTTTTTTGTAACTTTCCTCACTTTGTTGCAGGACTGGGGTTAGAGTACCAGGAGGCCAGGGAACACAAGCGGAATGGATGAACAATTCATTGTTGACAAAGCACAACATGAAATAGGTTTCTTTCCCAAAATATCTCTTTTGGGTGTCTCTCATGCTAGTTGCCTTAAATTGGTACTACAGATTTTCCTCGTTCCTGTTAATAAAAGCCACTGTCGTTGGAGGATAGAGTAGCAGTGGCTAAAGAACACAAACAATATGCAAAGTAAATACACGTCACAGAAAATGTGGAATTAAAATGACCCCAATTTATCTGTTACAGCCTACAAAGTCAAAGAGTATCACCGCGCCCGGTGAGGTGTGCTGCATTCCTCTACAGGGCAGGTTACCACCTGATACAGGGTACAGAGGGCAAGGCCTGCTCCATGCAGCAATTGTATCCCGGAACAGGCTCCTCTCAGCCCGGCTTCCCTCAGAAGGTGAGGCCTGTGGCATTAAAGCCAAGTTCCTTTAATTGGTTCACAGGCTGTGCTGTGCCTCCAGTGTACACACAGGGCCTGGGAGACCTTTGCTACCAGGTGGTGCATTGGGAGCTATAGCCGCAGAGAGCTGATGGAAGCAAGGGCAGGATTCCGCTCACAGCAGACACCCCCGTCTAGGAGACCAACCCCTCGGGCAGCAGCAGTGGATGATGGAAAGGTGCACCTACCTGGTAACCAGGTGGGAGTCCGCTGGCACCCAGCAATAGAGGCACAGGGCCAGGGTGCAGGCACAGATTGTAGGCAGCTTGTAGGGGATTGGCGTGAAAGGTTAAGCTGTGCAAAGTATTGCATGGAACTGGAGTAAACTGTGAGTGATGGTGAGAGCTGGCGCCATTTGAAAGTGGTGGGGCGTAAAATTTTAATTGGAGTGTATCGCGGCGAGCGAGCACAGCGAGCGAGCCCTAACAACCTAAGGGGGATTCGGGGGGGTTCTCCCCCCGATAAATTTTTGAAAAAAGAGTGGGCAGATGGTGCATTTTCAAGCAAATTTTAGAAAGCAAAGTTGTACTGTGCGCCCTCCTGCCAGTATGAATGTCTATGCATTCTGGGCAAACATTGAAGTGAGCACAAATTGTGTTCTCCTACTCCCATTTTTATTGTTAATTTACTGCTCTTTCAGACCATTTTCACCACTCCTTATTACATGACATTTTTCCAATTAAAATGTGCCTCAATCTGCTTTGTTCCACCAGTGGAAATTAATCTATTTATTTTCACATGTAGTATGGCTGAGCTATCACCCAGCCACTGCTGCCTTCGTTCTTCAGCCCCTGCTGCCTAAACTCACAACCACACTTTTGTCTCATCCCCACTTCCTTCCCATCACACTAAGCCCACCGCATTCTTTATTTATTATATTTTGCCAAAAGTATCTGACATAATGGCTCCCTAATTCATCTATGGACAATGATCTTTAAACAAAATCTAGATAGTAGCATATGAGCATTTACTTCAGTCATATCACCTTAACAGCTTATATGTTTGTAAAACCATTGTTATAGCCTTATGTCAGGATTCCCAGTGGGGACCATTTTGTTTTAAAAAAATTATGCATAGTCTGGATGCTGTTCAAGTTTATGTTTTTTAATTTTGTGGTCCAATATGTCTCAAAGAGATTCTGGCAACATTGCTGAAGGGGATCACACAGAAGCGAACGATTTAAGCTCAGCACCGCTTATTTATGATTGCTGAACTTTTATTTATTATTATTGCTGTATTTATATAGCCAGGACCGGAGTAGCGGAGTGCCTCATATAAAACAAGATTACACAGAACTGGTTAGCAGCACAGATAACACTGTGTACAGGTCTAGAAGAAGCAAGATATAAACTACAGATGGTGTCTAAATAGTCATATTTGCTTTTAAGTATACTCCATAGGTGACCTAAGGTGCAACTTGGCCAATGAAATGGGTAGAGCTTTAGTTTTACTGCTAGTGGTGTGGGATCTTAACACTGCTGAGGTTTAGTACTACTGACTTGCGTACAGCTGCACTTACAGGCAGATCTGAGAACGATGAACAGAAAATCTACTGTATTCTCCTGTTTTTAAAGGCAGCATAGATGGTAGAGAGATTGTGTGTACATTTCACCATTTCTTGGCAATGCAGATTAATTGTAACTATTTCATGCAGAGCCCTGAACTGTGTGCCTACATAATATGCCGTGTTAAAGGAAAGGCAAGCGCTTGTACGCAATAACACATAAAAATGCAATACATTACTTTCAAAATGCAACAAGAGAACAACTACATTTTAGATTTTCAAATATTTCCTACGCACAAGTGACCAAAGATGTTTGGCTTGCTATTTCCCCCTTCACAAAGGATCGTAAATGCCTTCTCAATGCACTCCACAACAGTAAGTACATTTTAGATTGCATGACACCTCAGAGAAACATTGCTATAAAGGATTTTTCTTCCACCATCCAGGGTCCATTAGGTGCCTTATAACCGAAATGACAATCTCATCAGCCTAACACAAGTGATTGCACATAAAATCACAATAAATACATATATAACAAATGGTCTAGCTACATCAAGCATATAAACACAGTAATACATAAGCATAGTGTAATGAAGTGACTCTTGACCAACGGGTTGAAGTGATGTAGATTTCTTTATTGTAGGTTAGTAGGTATCTACAGATTAGACGTCCCATCCACACGACCTCAGCAGCAACTGCCCACTCGAGGTTTACATCACACTCGAAGTCTCACAAGACTCTAGAATGTGGAACTCCGTGAGGTGGAAGGACAAGGGACACAGATCATTGTAATATAAATACACCCGGTAACAGTTCTGAAGATCATTACACACCTTCCCTCTCTACACAAGGGGAGCGTGAGACAATTAAGAACAGGTATGAGGAGAGAAAAACCAAGAATGAAGAAGGTGAAGAGAAAGAGAAGGAAAAAAAAAAAAATTAATGAAGAACAAAATCGTGCAGTTTTGCAGGAATTTTCCCAGTACGAGAACTTTTCCTCAATACAGGCAAACAAGAGGAATCATTATTGCTGCCCAACTCGGAACGGACTTTTGTACGCACAGGGGCAATCCTGTTTAGATTCCAAATGCGACCATCGTGCAGCTTAACTGCATTCTGAAAGAGTTTTTTTACAACAAAAGGTGAAGAGAATTTAGAAACTCCCACAGATCTCTGCGGAAGACGTACTCGTACTCTGTCACCGACTCGAACACAAGTATGAGCCACAGCGTGTCTGGTGTCAAAATATTCTTTTCTCTTGGCAATCCTCAAATCTTGAACACCTTGCCAGGACTCATCGCTTGAAGACACCACTCCAGACCCTGCAGCAGAACAAGCATCCACACCCACACTTTTGTCTCTCATCCATCCGTGTATTGGGGATTCTTCCCCTAAAAAGCTCAAAGGGAACCTTACTAGTGGTTGAGTGAGGTGTGAGACGGTAAAGCGTAACTCGCTCCAAGATCTCAGACTTCCAGTCTCTGTTTTGAGATTTGGCAAGTTGAATGGCTTCTTTTAAGACACGGTTGAACCTCTCCACCATTCCGTTGGTTTCGGGATGATAGAGAGCGCAACGCTTGTGTCGAATACCCCTTTCTGCCAAATAATCTTCCATCTCCCTCGAAACCAGTTGGACTCCGTTGTCTGTAAGTAAGCAATCTGGGAATCCCTCTCTTGCGAATACTTCATCCAGAAATTTGGTGACATCTTTTGTCTCAATGCTGTGAGTAACCTTAATTTCCGGCCACCTGGAAAACATGTCTATCAAAACTAAGACAAAAAATGGACCAGAGGTGCTAGCAATGGGACCCAGAAGATCTAAAGCTACATCTTCCCAACAACGAACAGGGATCTCACGCACCACCATGGGTTGTACCCTAGTATTGTAGGCCTTGTCTGACGCAAAACAATCAGGGCAGTCTCTTACCATACGTTCGACAAGGAGATCTATCCCTGGCCACCAGAAATGTAGTCGGATCCTTTCTTTTGTCTTAGAGATGCCCTGGTGCCCCTGATGAGCTTGTTCGAGAATTTGTTGCCTAACAGAGAGAGGTGGAATAAGTTTTGTACCCCTCCAAAGTAAACCAGAAGAGACTGACAACTCATGACGCACATTCCAAAACTTACGCACTTCTTCATTCAAACCTTTAATACCTCCCCAACCTTCAGTTACCAACTTGCAGACTTTGAGAATGGTGGGGTCATTTTCCAAAGAAGACTTCCATTCTTCCTCGCTCAAGACACCAGCCATGACTTCGCACACCTTATAGTTGTCATCCTCCCAAGGATCCCCTGAGTCTTCAACGGCACAGTCTGGGTTATTCAGTACAAGACGGGATAGACAATCTGACACCTTGTTCTGAGCACCAGGAATGTGGTGTACAATACAGTCAAAGTCTTGTAGTGCGACTATCCACCTTGCAATTCTAGAAGAAACTGCGTCAAGACTCTTTTTTGTAAACAAGTCTTTCAAAGGCTTGTGGTCAGACTGTACTGTGAAAGAACTTCCCCAAAGAAATTTCTTCATTTTCCTAATAGCCCAGAAAATACAAAGAGTTTCTCTCTCTATGTCAGAGTATTGTGCCTCCGACCCCACCAGCGCTCGTGACAAGAACATTATAGTTATTTCTTGTCCATCTTTCACCTGTTTCAGGACGGCACCGAGACCCTTCGAGCTGGCATCAGTGACGAGTACTGAGTGTGCGGAAGCATCAAAACTCTGGAGAGAAGGCGCTTTGCTCAAAGCTGTTTTTATATCATCAAACTCAGACTGACATTGCGGGGACCATGTAAATCTCACACCTTTTTTGAGGAGGGCTCTAAGAGCAAATGTGCGAGAAGCAAATTGAGAGACAAACTTGTTATAATATTCGGCCATGCCGAGAAAGGTAACCAAATCATCTCTAGACAGGGGCATGGGAAGATTCTCAATTGTCTTAACTAAATTGTCTTTTGGCCTTACCCCGCCCTTAGACAACTTATGTCCCAAATAGTCAATTTCACTGAGATTAAATTTACATTTGCTCTCACGAAGAGTCAAACCACGTGACTTGAAACGTTCAAGGACAGCTTTGAGCCTTTCATCATGTAAAATCTGAGAAGGTCCATATACCAGCACGTCGTCTTGGTAAATCTTTACACCAGGTACCCCATTCAGTACATCTTCCATTGCTCTCTGGAAGACAGAGGCTGCAGAATTAAGCCCAAAGGGAAGTCTTGTGAATTTGTATGTGCCAAAAGGCGTTACGAACGTAGTGAGGTCCATAGAAACAGGGTCGATCTTGATTTGATGATACGCGGCCCTGAGGTCTAGCGTGGAAAATACTTCTGCCCCGTCAAGTTGTGTGAGCATCTCTGTGATGTTTGGAAGAGGATATTTATCAGATATCACAGCTCGATTAAGGCCTCGCAAGTCTACACAGAGCCTCACCTCACCAGAGGCTTTGCGAGCAAGTACTACTGGAGCTACCCAATCACTTGCTTCAGCCTCAACTATAATACCTTCATCTTGTAGTTTCTGTAGCTCTTTTTGCATGGACTCTCTTAAGGCTAAAGGTACACTGCGCACCTTGCACGTTACAGGTGTGGCACCAGGTCTCAGTGTGATTTTATGTACATAGTCAGTCAAACAGCATAACTTTTCATTGAAAACCTGTTCAAACTCAGAGCGTAAATCACATGCATGGACAACGTTCATAGACACAGGTCCATCAGAAATAGTGGAACGTGAAGGGGTTAAGTCACCTGAAACCGGTAGATCACCTTTAAGAATAATGCAAGGATCTCCACCAGGGATCAAAATCACACCAAGATCAGCTTGATGAATCCAGCTCAGTATGCTGTCCCCTCGGGAGGAGATGTAAACCTTCCCAGCTGTAAAGTTCCCTCTGTATTCAATCTCACCCTCAAAGTATCCAAATAACTTTATAGGTTGACCACCGTAAGCAAGCGGTCTGATGTCTGGTTTGAAGACCTTCACTTTCCCTAGTAGAGATGAGTCATAAAAACTCTTGGGAATTAAAGTTATTTTTGCACCTGAATCAAAAAGCATTTTTATGGAGCGACCATTTATCTTAACGCAGTCGACGGGACTCTTACGCTTTCCTTGCCCAACTTGGGCTAGTATTTCACCACAATGTAGCTCGTCTGAGTCTGAGTCAGGCTCGTTTTGAATCCAAACTTCCTTCACTCGTTTACTCTTCTTGAACTTTGGCGTTCTACAAGCTTTTGCTACATGGCCAACTTTACCACACTTAAGGCACTTTGAGTTCAAAGCTGGGCAAGACTTGTCGTTAGCCAAGTGACCTGCCATGTCACAGCGGTAACATCTTCCAGAGAACTCATTTTTCTGTTTTAAAGGATGTGGTTCGATCAATTTAAAACTCTTTGCCTTGACGACAGTCTGTACTTTCTCATCAGTAATGTTAGAAGAGCCATTATTTTTCTTTATTTCCTCAACACAAGCAAGTGAATGCTCAATGCGTTTGGCTATAGAGATAACCTCATCTAATTTAGGATCGTCCTTCTGCCAGAGCTCGTCTTTGACTTTTCTAAACCACATCCCAACATAAACTGGTCCCGTATGCGTTCCTCCTGCGCGCCTTCAAACTTACAGGTGGAAGCCAGTTTGCGTGAGATGAGTTACGTAAACTTCAACAGATTCTTTGGGTTGTTGCATCCTTTTCCCAAAGTGATAACGTTCTAATACAGTGCTGACCTTAGGAAGGTAATGTTTGTCTAGTTTTTAAGGCATATTTCAAATTTGTTTAGGTTGTCGGATTCAGTGTCATTGAGGTCGGGTAGGTGTTCAAAAACCTCTTGGCCCTCAGAGCCTAGGCAATGTAAGAGCAAGGCTGATTTTCTCTCGGCACTGAGTGAAACGCCACATACTCTTGCGTAATTGAGAAAGACTTTCTTCCACTTTGACCAGCGGATGCTGGGCTCGCCGGGATTAGATAGAAAGAAAGAAGGTGGAGTGACGTTTTGCATTTTGTGGGATAAATGAAAAGGTGTGTGTAAAAGCGATGTAGACAGGCAAGAATTTAGTAATAAGCTGTGCCCGTCAGCGAAGCAGGTGAGAAAATATTTCAAACAGTACCAAGTTGACAAGCAGTGTTTGTCAGCGAAGAAGAGAAATGGTTAAAAATTCCCCTTTTTATATTTTCCCTAAGGTGTGCCTATCATGGACGTAGACAAGAAAGAGTTTGTAGGTGAACTCAATCAGCAACAACAAGTTGTGCCTGTCAACAAAGCAGGCAGTGAAATGGTATTTAACTTTAAAATTTCCCAAGCTGTGCCTGTCAGCGAAACAGGCGAGAGGTGGCATTAAGGCATGACAAACAGCTGTGTTTGCCAGCGAGGACGTAAGGCTAAAGAGGATGCTGCTTTAAAGTGTTTATGTTGTTGTAGGTATAACGAACAGTTGTGTAGTAGGCACAGTAGACTGTAGAACGATCTCAGGAGTGACAAACAGCTGTGTTTGCCAGCGAGGACGTAAGGCTGGTCGTGAGGCTGAAGAGAGTGTTGTTTCAAGGAGTTTGTATAGCGTCTGTAATCCGCTAATCTTCCGCGTCTTTGGTTGCTTGGGAACAGGAGCAACGACGTAAGAATGAGTGGATGACGCGCATGCGCGTCAATATCAAAAGTGTCCTTTTGCGCATGAACCCAGAGCGTGACAAACAGCGTGGAAGAGTCTATGCGCACGCGAATGCAGGTCACGAGCAGTTGGACAAACAGCGTGGAGGAGTCTATGCGCACACGAATGCAGGTCACGAGCAGTTGGACATCAAGAGGAGCTTGCGCAGGCAAAGACACGGAGGTTGTCAAGGAGATCGTGGGCGCGAGGGACGCGCGTGAAGGAACGGTAGGAATGTTAAAATGACTATTATGTCGATATGTCGATATGTCGAGCAGCGCAGGACAGCAGGGCGCACACAGTACCTTTTAGTCTAAGTAGAGCAGCTGAGTTAACGTCATTCCTGATTCCTTGAAGTAGATTGAGGATTGGAGGATTGAAGGATTGTGTTGAGACGTCTTTTGTAGAAGCAGGTAGATGGCTGTGGGTTCTTGTCCAGGTCGTCGCCAGTGTAATGAAGTGACTCTTGACCAACGGGTTGAAGTGATGTAGATTTCTTTATTGTAGGTTAGTAGGTATCTACAGATTAGACGTCCCATCCACACGACCTCAGCAGCAACTGCCCACTCGAGGTTTACATCACACTCGAAGTCTCAGAAGACTCTAGAATGTGGAACTCCGTGAGGTGGAAGGACAAGGGACACAGATCATTGTAATATAAATACACCCGGTAACAGTTCTGAAGATCATTACACATATTTAAACGTGTAGTAAAATATGAGCACAGACATTCATTTCCAGATAGCTTATTAAAAAGATGAGACATCGTTCCCTCCCGGTGTCATGACGATAAGAACTAACAGCTGTACAAAAGGGCCACAGAATACCAATTTCCACTGAAAGCAATCATTCTATAAAGCCACAGATCTGCTGAAGGACAAGGCTGCTCGACTGGAGCCAAGCAGGGTGATTTTCGAAGTTCCCTCCTGCACCGAGTGCCCCAGCAGCTACAATCACACAAACAAGGCGCCCCTTCACACAACAGAGGGGAGCAGGTCGGCTTACACCCGTCAGGCAAAAAGATGACCTGTCTTTGAAAATTCCACATGAAGGCACACGGCGGAAACAGAGCCACCCGGAATCAAGGCATGCGTCACCTGGGTTGTCAAAGGTTTATTTATGGGCCATTAACGGGCACCGAGGTTACATGAAAACAAAATTATGGTCACGTCAGTCGTACAAATGAGCTTTCTGCAATTTAGTGTTATTGCACGTTTCTGTGCAGTAACAAGGCACAGGAAGCGAGATAAATATTCAAAAATACCGGAATGTTACCGGGCTCGATACAGTTATCAATTTGAACAGTTAATAACACAAACCTGTAATTACAGCCCGGCGAGGTACAGGAACGGTGCAATTCATAAGTCAACGGGGACCGGCAACGCTAGCAACATATTCAAACCGCTTGACCTCCGGCCGGCTAGACTGGTGTGTACTGCACGCTGATGTAGCGCCTTATGTACGAATTTAGCCTCTCTGCGCTATTAAAAGAATGGCATGACAACCTTGCTGAACAATATCATATTTCAAAACACATCCCATGGATTCCATCAATCAATGTTGCGTCCAGTTGCCGAATTACTGCGATAAATAAACAGGGCCCCGTGATGACAACCCCCGAGCAGCTCTAAGAGGCGGCCTGTAGTGAGACCCTCCCACTTCCTGCTTCCTTTTCACTAGCATCGGTGGTTTAGGTGCATGTGGGAACCACAGAGCAGTGCGAGCAGGCAGGGGCGCAGGCACTTCAAGGAAGGCTTGCCTGCAAAAAATACCCTGCAATGACAGGCCCGTGGCAATTAATAGCAAGGAAAGAATGGGGGAATTAGAGCGCTCTTTGGCGCTGCACATCTGAAGCTAACAGACCCTGTGAGTGGCCCGGTGGTGCAAGAGAGTGAATCAATTACAAATAATGCCAATGAAACAGGAATAAATCAAACTATTGTATGCAACTGCACAATGCTTAAAATGTTTATTACATAAGGATGCAATATGTATTCTGGGAAAACCGGTAGACATCGGTGCAAATCAACAAACCATTTCTGTTCAGTTGCTAAAAAATTATTTAAAATACCCGCCGATGGTGGTGCATTGAATGTTTTCCACGAGTGCAAAATTAACCAAAATCGTGTTTCGAGCTGCAATGGTGGGCAGTCGCAATACTCGCGGGGGTGGGGGCCGGGGGAGATTAAAATAAAAAGGAAAACTTACCTGTCCGCGCCGCCTCTGATCCTGGGCCGGGGTCCCGTGTTGGCGCGTATAGGAACAGCTGCGTCACTGGCAGGCAACCCCCCTCAGCCAATACTGACGCTGCTCCAGCAGCGCCAGGATTGGCTTAGCAGGGATACTCGCCGCCCATTAGGAGACCGAGGGTTGTGGCGTTGATCAACCCTCGCCCTCCTAATGCGCAGCCGCCAGCCACAGCTAACACTAGTGCGCATGACTGCGCTGGTCGGAAAAATTCTCCGACCTAACCCCAACATGCGCACTTGTGCTGCTGCCTGCTGTACGCTCTGCGCCACCCCCTGGTCTGACAATGCATGTCAGTCAGCATGACGCCGGACCGCCCACCCCCTTCATACTCTGAAGGGGGTGGGCGGTCCGACATCATGCTGACTGACATGCATTGTCAGTTCAGGGCCGCCGAGGGAGCTGCGGGCGCGGCGGCTTGTGGGTCAACACCCCAGCGCCCTAATGGACGCACCGCCACTGCTCACATCTATTATTTTAAAGCACTATTTGCACTAGTCGTCCATGAATAATTGTGCCTTTTCGCCCACATTTTATGTTGACTCATGGCTTGCGGGTCAGGGCTCCTTACATACCAGTGCAACACGAATAATTGACTTTTATTCACTTGACACGCTGCAGTTAATGAAGAGCTGGAATATTTACATGGAGATGAAAGACAATTTTCAAATCAGAAGGGTGTTGAGGTTATTCCACTATGCATACATGGAGAATTTTTGATAGACATTGAGAAACTATTAACATCCTCAAGCTATTAGATTGCCTTTGTCGGGGTCTTGAAGCCGTGTCCAAATGGGCCTGACAGCATCATAGCGCACAGAAACACACACACTGCTAATGATGCGGCATCTACCACTGACATTTATGATTTCTTAGGAGTACTTTGAATATTTGAAGGTCACTGCAAGACAGCAAACAGCGCGCACTGAGGCTTTTATTGAATGGAACATGCTGGACGGCAGAGGCTGTCAGAGTGGAGCTAGAGCTAAACTGGAAATTATGAAGCTTCTGTGCAATCTTTAAGGGGGTCCTATGCTGGATAACTTTGACACGCCATAAGCAAGCCCCTATGAATCTAATACTACACTGGTAAGTGTGCAATTTCTATAGCCCTCATTTAGTGGTGGCCAGAAAAGACTTGTATGGGTGAGCACCAGCGCGTGCCAGTAAACTCCACTCCACCGGTGGTTAGCGGAGTACTTTTTGGCGAAATCACGCTAAAAGCGGAGCGTGATGGGGCGAAAGGCCGCAAACTTCGCCATTGGAGCAAAATTGCTGCCCACCTGTAGTCATGAAGTATGAGTTTGATAATGTAGTTGAAAATTCAATTAGAGGGGGAAATGTTAATATTGAAAAAGTCAATGTCAGTGTGAATAATGATACATTCACGTACAAAAACAAAATTGCATCTTTATTGACAAATTCATCGGTTGTGAACTCCACGTCAACCCTGACTCAGAAATACGTAGTTAGGCAGGCCCTGAGATCCAGGCCTGAGGTCACTGATTGACAGATCACAAATGGGGTAGCACATAGCCAGCAGATAAGCATGTAAACAGGAAATCCCAGATCATTCCCTCAGATAGGCACTGACACCACAATGGTCCAGGGAGATTAGCCCCAATAAAGCACACATGGCTGGAGGGGTGCGTGCGTTCCCAAAACACCATAAAGTCAGATGCCACATGAAGTTAGGAATACTTAGCCAATCAGGACACAGCACACACAGTACACGCAGTAATCATGAGCTCACCATGCCATACATCTAGACACATTATCTACTGGCCGCATTGTGGCCACGAAAGGTCATGGCCCTCTTGGATTCCTCATCCAAAAGATTAATTTATGGCTCCAACGATAGCGGTCTGCATTCCTTTCCAAAAAAGGACTGGTGGAACCATTTTATTGCATCCAATAAACTACATAAAAATCTGTTAGACCGATTGTAAATTGAGACAGTCCTCAGACCATATGCCAATGACTGTGCTCCCAGCTGCCCTGTTTGATTAAACAAACTATTCCTGTTTTGTTTTTTTCAAGGTATTTCATGTTCCAGCAACAAGATCTATCATATCGATTATTTAGTTGAAATATCATGCCAGAATTGCAGTATATTATCACTTTTTTACTCTGCAGTTTTCAATACACTTATACAAGATTGCCTCTGGAGTATAAGACATTGGGGATTATAGAGCTAGAAGATTCATAGCCGCTATCATATATTGATGACATATTTTGACTGACTGACTGATGACATCTCTGTTACAATCCTGTATAGAGTCCTGCATATTGATGACATCTATATTACAGGCAATGGCTACACTGAACACTTGGCTAAGGTGAACCCTATAGTAACGCTTCCAGTCCAACATGGGTATAAAATTAATTTAAGAAATCTAAAATTGAGTGTCTTAAATTTGACTTTTCTCATGTGAGAAAGTGGTGTATTAGTTGGGGTAGATTGGTGTCCACCACAAGTAATAAAGTCAGTATCTTGTTAGGTTCCAATTAAAGGTTTCAGTAATATAAATCTCAGCTCACCCCTTGGTAGATGTGGAACAGAGCAGTCAGGCTTAACTTAGAGAAAATGTGCATTTAAAAACACCAAAACAGTTAAAATGTTGAGAATACATAATTTTTAAAGATTTAAGTGAAAATAGCACCAGAAAGCGCAAATTGCCAATGGTCGCTGTAGACCAGGACCTAGGCATGGATTGAGACCGGCGGCAATAGATCAGAGATCAGATACACCAAGTCGAAATCTGAAAAGGCACTTTGTCCGTTTTCTGAAGAAAATTTCTTCTCCACATGGAACAAACCTGAAATTCAATCCAATGCTGTGGAATTGCTAGTCATACACGTTTCGCGGTCAGCCTCCTTGAAGCTCTGTAGCAAAAGATTTTTGGTGCCAAAACAACCACAGGAGTACACTTGCAAGGCACCCAGGATCTCAGGTGGGGCATTTAAATACTCTCAGGGTGTCAGGGAGAAGGCAACTAAAAGTCAAGTCCAGGCCCAATTGCCACTAGTCAGCTAGTATTCTTCACAAAAATGTCCTCTATAGCTTTTTTATGTTTCTGGAGCCACCCAGTGGATCAGCCTTATGATCATTGGAAATCTTTCTATCCTTGGATTTCTAATGGAAGGGAGTTCAACCTCCTCAGGTCTTTTGCTTAATATTGATTGGAATTTGACTTCAGCATTGAATTGTATTTTTAAGAACTATTGAAAGAAGTGGATTAATTATTTTTCTAGTTTGTCCCATTTCTGAGATATAGTATGAGAATTTTAATCTGTATTCTTGTTTACTACATCGGAGAGATAGGCCTGGCACAGTGAAAATAACTTTTTAGTGCCTTGCCATCATCTGGGACATGGTAACATTATTTTCTACATGTTTTGCTTTTGAATTCTATGCACCCTACTTGTGGGCTACAAGGTGTACATAAGGGTGACTTACTAATATTTAAAAGGGAGGTTTTTACCTGGTAAAATGGGTTACTTTAACAGGTCACACAGCAGTTTTTATATTGCCGCAGTCAGGCTACAATGGCAGACCTGTAGCCATGTTTTCCTTGTCACACTAGTGAATGGCACAATAAGTGCTTGTGAGATATTAGATTGTTGGTTGAGGGTGGTGTGAGCCCTTCTCAAGCAACAGCCAAAATCCTTCTCAGGGTGAACCACAAAAGTCACTAGATTAACCTGTGCTTAATCCTCCGGTAGCTTGGCACAAAAGCAGTCAGGCTTAACATAGAGGCAATGTGCAAAATATTTATGCACTTAAACAATAATAAACGGAAAACATAACACAAGAAAAATCCCACACTAATTTAGAAAAAGTGAGTAAAATTTGAAGCCAAAAGAACAAAAATCCAATCAGTATAACCGGAGTTATGACTTTTGAAAGTTTAAAGTGAAAAATAGCATCTAAAAGATCAAAGTGCCAACTGCATATACCTAGTCGCGCGAGACCAGGGAAAAGTTTAAAGTTATGGCCACCCGCGATGGAGCACAGTTTGGCACACTAAGTGGATTGGGCCCAGTCTCCGTCCCTTCTTTGGGCTTATTAGATTATTTGACAGACTTGTAAACCGCACAGCTACTCCAAGGGGTTCCCCGGCACTGGATGGATGCAGATAACAATAACCCCAACAAAAAGCTAGAATAGCCAAGTTTTCAGATGTTTACGAAACACCAGTAAGGAGAGTGGCAGGAAGAGAGGCAGGAAGAGAGTTCCACAGCTTGGGGCCAAGATAAGAAAAATACCGTCCCTTAATATGTGTTAAGCGTTACCCAGGCGTGGTGAACTGCGAGTGACAAGTAGATCTCAGCAAAGGCATAGGAATAGAAGGAGTTACCAGTCCTTGGATGTATGAGGGCGCTAGGCCATGTTTGGCCTTGAACATACAGCAAAGTGCCTTAATTTCAATGCGTTTCAAAATATTTAGCCAGTGCAGTTCCTGGAACGGAGGCGGGACAGGGGCATGTCTAGGTAGTCGAAAAAATAACCAGGCAGCCGCATTCTGAATGGTCTGCAGGCATCTAATCGAAGTCTTTTCTGCGCCTAGGTACTGCACATTCCGATAGTCCAGTCTGGACATGACCAGAGCCTGAATGACCGTTCTCTGTGCCTCTAAGGGGATTAGCCAGAGGATCTTTTTCAGCCATTTAAGGACTGAAAAACAGACAGCAGTAGCCTTAGACACCTGTGGCTTCAAGGAAAGTTTTTTATCAATGATAAAACCAAGATTCCTGATCTTAGTAGACAGAGAGGGTAGGTGCCCAATGGAGTCAGGCCAGTGGCTAGGTCCCCAGAGATCAGGATTGTTGCCCAAGACTAGGACCTCTGTTTTTTCGCTGTGAGTTTCAATGCATTTTAATTCATCCATAAGGAAATATTCCTCAGGCCTAAGTGAAGCAGCGAAGGGTCCTATCTTTGGGCAGCTGATAACGAAAAGATCATCTGAGTGTCATAAGTGTTTAAAAAAAAAAGGTGAGCCCACACTTCTCAATAACATCAGCTATAAGACAAATGTAGATGTTAAAGAACAAGCGGCTCAGACTAGATCCCTGAGGGATGCCAGAGGTCAGGGCTAGTGACTTTGATTTTGAGCCGGCCGAGGAGACCTGGAAGGTGCGCTCCTTGAAAATGGAGATCACCCATTTCAAAGCCAGGCCTTCTATGCCCAAGGACTCAAGTCTGCCGGTCAAAATAGAGTGAGACACTGTGTCAAACGCAGCTCTCAAGTCAAGCAGAATGAGAGGGGCCGTGCCACCAGAGTCGAAATGTTGTCTGAGACATACAGTAACCCCAAGAAGAGTGGACTCTGTGCTGTGTGCCGCCCTAAAAACTAGACTGCGAAGGATGGAGAAGTCAATGAGTCTTAAGAAAGGGGAAAGTTGTGAATTAACATGCTTTTCCAGAATTTTGGAGAAGACAGAGAGGAGGGAAATAGGATGGAAACTAGACCAACAGGAGGGATCCAAATCAACTATTTTTAAGAAGGGAAGAACCAGAGCGTGCTTCCAGTTCTGGGGTACCCGCACTCAAAATTGTATTGAGAAGTTTTAAAATGACAGTTAAAACGGAGTCATCAAGTAGTTTGAGTTTGGTGGGGGGTCCAGCGGGGAGCCAGATTTAATAGATTACAGAGTTTTCTTTAGGGCTTAAAAGAATTTTTGTAGGAAAATGTCTGAAAATCAAAGTTCAGCAGGGCAAGGCAGCTGGAGATGTCTGAGAAGTAAGTGTTGTCATCAGGGAGCCACTGGATGAAGTTGGGGTGAAGAAGCCTATGTTTGGACTTAGGGCCCGATTTATATCTTGGCAGTATAGGTACTCGGTCACAACCTCCAAGATAATGGTAAGCTTGCATGATTTAGATGCGGGTGGACTATAGGTTTGGCTACGGCAGTAACTGCTTCGTCACTGCCATAGCCAAACCACACTGACAGCCTGACGGCGTAAGGGCTGTCAGAGAAATGGCTATATAGCCGCCCACCCAATTAGGATGGGCAGACATATAGCCATTTTTTAACTGTCTGTTACCGCCAGGCAAACCCTGGCACTGAGTGACAGTAAAAAAGAAATAATGCCCCACTTACCATAGGAGATAACTCCCATGGTGAGAGGTACATTTTAATTTTTATGTTCAAAAAGAAAATCCTGTTTTGGGATTTTCATTTTGAAAAAAAACTGTTTGATGCAGGGCTCTGTCAAGTTGACAGAGGCCTGCACTGAATAGCTGAAGAGCATTGACAGGAACTGCTGTAATGGTGGTTCCTGCCAATGCATTATAAATGACCACCAGCCTGGTGGTCTTTTATAGATTTTAGTGGGCGATTCCTCCACCAGATGGATGCACTAATATACAACATGCCATCCTTTGGCATATAAATTGGGCCCTTAGTCTCTTTTTGGAAGTCAATAATCACCAGCCGGATGAAGCTGCAGGCTATAGCTGACAAGGGATCCAGTGGCGTGAGACTGGGGCAAAGTCGAAAGTTATGCGCGACCGCTATGGAGTGCAGTTCAGATACACAAAGTGAATTGGGCTCGGTCTCCGCTTTCCTTTGAGCTTAGAAGAAATTTTAAGAAAATGTCTTGTGTTGAGTGGGGCACGGCAGCTGGCGGTGTCTGAGGAGGAAGAGGAGATGTCACCGGAAAGACACTGGATGAAGCCATGGTGAAGATTTCTTCATTCAGAACATTCTCTTTTTTGGAAGCTGAAAATCTCCGGCGGGAAGAAGCTGCAGGCTGCAGCCGACGAGGGCTCCACAAGGGTGGATATCCCTTCTGCAAGGAGCCGCTAAACAGGATTTGCTGCTGCAGAAAAGAAAGTTTAGTATTAGAACAGTGGTCCTTAAACAGAACAGTGTGGTCATCAGGATAAATATAGACTCCAATCAGTGCTATATTACGAGTGTCCAGCCGGACATTCAATTTAATAATTCAAAAATGTCAAAAACCAAAAATAAACACATCAATACAGTGGGACACAATCCTGCATCCTACATAGAAACATGACAAGTACACTTAGGACAGGAACATATCAGGCAAGACAGGGTAGCTTGTGGAATATTGAACACAATTTCTAACAAGCTTGAGGAAACAGTAAATACACTTTTTATCAGATTTGATTAATGTGCAAACTGTTTACATTGGTCGACAACGTTTCGATCCTCTTTAAGAAATAGTAGGATCATCATCAGGACAGTTAAAAATACAAGCCTTGTGTTTGCGAAAATATGCAGAAAAGAAAGTAGTAGGAGCTACTGTGAAGTCAGGCTGACTGTCAATGCACCTTGGGTGGTTCAGGTCTCCTCTCGGTTCGCCGAGCACATTTTGTCTGAAAATTTTCCAACTCCGAAGTTTGGGATTTGGGCTATCTGAGTACCTTTAGCACATCTAACAAGGGTGTAGGACTGGAGGGGCAGCACGTGGAGGGTCAGAGTTCACTCATGCTGGGTCCAGGTGTAGCTTCAAGCTGTTTGGAGCTTTTTCTGTCCCTGGGGATCTGATCAGGAGGTCAGCCAACTAGCCCTTGGAGTTACTCTGGTGGTCCTCGGTTCAAGCAGAAAAGCAGGTCTCAGGCAGCAGGGCAGTCCTCTGAGGGTACAACACGGGCTACAGGCATCGGGGCACTCCTCTTGGTGCAGCAAGGAAGTATTCTGAAAGTGTTCAGCAGGTCCAGAAGTAAACTGAACAGTGAGTCTTAGGGTCCTAATTTTATACCTGGTGCCAGCTTTGAAGTGGAAGAAACTTCTAGCCCCGGCAACACAGATGGTGTTGGAATTGTCTTCCTCCCTGCCCTAGTGCCTGTATGTTGGGGGTACAAAAGGCTAGAGTGAAGTTCTTTGTGTGTGGGTTGAGGCAGTGTCTTTGAAGTGTAAGTGGGGCCGTGCATAGCTCCACCCCTCCCATCCTATCAGGATGGTCCATCCTGCCAACGCCCAATCCCCCTTTTGTGTGACTGTCTAGGAGGACTACACAAAAGGCCTACTATATCCAGTCATGTGACCCAGGAAACAGGCTGAAGATAGGAAATATTTAGGACTTTCTAAACTTTCTAAAAGTGTCATTTTCAGAATTGCGATTTAAAATCCGACTTTACCATTAAACAGGGTTTTAAAATACAATTCCTTAGTAAATAAAAATATTTGTACCTGCTTTCAAACAAAAGTTATCACTTATAATTGGACTTAGCTCTCTCTGCAGGGTCACCCCTAAACCTTTTGCCTTCACCACGCCTATTTGTGCTGCATTTGTTTTTGTTGGCCTTAGGACCCTGTGCACTTTACAACAGCTAAACAGATCTAAAGTGCTTATGCTCACTCCCCCAAACATGGTAAAACTGACTTACCCCATATTGGCATAATTAATTTACTTATAAGTCCCTTGTAGAATGTTATACCATATTCCAAGGGCCTGTAAATGTAATGCTACTAGTGGGCCTGCAGCACTTATTGGGCCACCCACTTAAGTAGCCCTTAAAACATGTGCCAGGCCTGCCCTTGCGGTCTGAATGCAGTTTTAAACTGCCAGTTCGACTTGGCAATATATCTCCCATGCCAAGCCTTAATCTCCCCTTTTATTATATATAGGTCACCCCTAAGGTTGGCCCTAGATAGCCAATAGGGCAGGGTGCATTGTAATTAAAACATTGGACATGTACATTTAAGTTTTACATGTCCTGGTACGAAAAACTCACAAATTTGTTTTTCACCACTGTGAGGTCTACCTCTCACATAGGATAACATTGGGTTACCTTATTACATTTAATAAGTGTGAGAAATTGGTCTGTTAGTTGAAGGAGGGGAACTCATGTTCAAGCAACAGCCACAATCCCTGTCAGGGTGAACCAGAGAATTCACTAAATTAACCTGCGCTTAATCCTGGATATCTTGGTACAAAAAGCAGTCAGGGTTAACTTAAAGGCAATGTGTAAAGTATTTATGCAGCACACAAACAGCAATAAAGTGAAAACACAACACGAAAAAAACATAGCAATTTAGAAAAATAGGGTACATTTTAATAAATTATTTAACACTAAAATGACAAAAATCTAATCAGTAGAACTAGAGATGTGATTTTTTAAAACTTTTAGTACAAACTAGCGCCTTAACGACCAAAGTGACAACCGAGGACATCTAGTTGCGCAAGGCTAGGTCAATGTTTAAAAATATGGGTGACCATGAAGGAACGCTGGTCGAATACAAGAATTGGTCTGGGCCCGGTCGGTGCTTACCTTCAGACTTAGAAGAATTTTCAAGAAACATGTTCTGAGAAGGTAATGTTCAGCAGAGCAAGGCTCCTGCTTGCATTCATTGCAGACTGCCCAAGGAACTAAAACTAAGTTATCCAACATGAAGACAAATGCCACCAAGAAAGATGTAGGGGCCGATTACTTTGGCGGTTAGACCGCCACTGACAGCCCGTCGGTGGCAGTCTCACCGCCCTCGTAGACAAGTTTCCCACCCGCCATATTGCAATGGCGGGCGGAGGGCCTCGCAATCTCTGCAATGGTGGCAATGCCTACCAGGCACCGCCGTAGGGATTACGATGTCCCTCCCCACCAGCCGTTTCATGGCGGTTCACCCACCATGGAAAGGCTGGCGGAAAGGGACATTGGGGGCCCATAGCGGGCCCCCCTTGCCCCCTGACCCTTGATTTTGGGTGTTACATATCCCTGTAACATGTGGCAGGCATGGCATGGTGCCTGCCGCGTAGTGCAGGGATATGTTTCCTGTCGATTTTTTGTACTGCGGCGTGTGCTGCAGCACGCAGCACCCGCCGCAATACAAGAGATAAACAGTGCAACTGCCTTGGAGGTGGTCGCATTGTAATCAGGTTGACAGGACCGCCAACAGCAAGTCAGGCGGTCCCGCCATTCTAATCACCCCCTTAGTTTCTAAAGCTGCTGAAAGGTCGCTCCCCAAGGTGGAAGTGCTAGTTCAGGAAAAGATCATTGTCAAAACTTTTTGGACCAGAGTTTAGACCACCTGTTCCAGTTCTTGGGGTAGAAGGTACACAGTAATTTTACAACCACTTCCTGATACAAACATAAACAGGATGGTGTTGTTCGATCATATTAAAACGCACTATGTAGCAGATTCTGTTCAGCAGACCCTCATCAACACCAAGGTGCCTCCAGAGTAAGATCAACTCATCCGCTCTCTACTTTAGATGAGCGATGACATCTTCAACCCCATTCCAGGGAATAATGAGACTGCTGTGTCTCTAGCTTTACACCAAGTGCCAGTTTCAATGAGAGAACCTAATGCCACAATATCAATAATTGCAACCTCTGCAACAGTTTTTTATTATGAACCACCAGCAGAACCCACACCAATTGAAATGATACCACTGGTAGACATTGTGCAATATGAAAATTAATCTGATACAGATTTTAAAAGAACTGAAATAACCATCCCTCCTTTAGACAGCCATTGCTATCGATGGCTAACTGCATGCTGTTAGTTCTGTGACAGATATATTTTCCACCATGGTTATTCACATGAATTGCTACTGGAGTTTTATCCATTCTAATGTGCATTATAATGTTGATTATAATTTTACTTTCAGTACATGGGAACTACATTCCTTATTAAACAGTACAGTTTCCTGAGGTTCAGAAATTGCAGCTGCATTGTTTTTCATAAAGAGCCAATGAGTTAATCCTGCTGTGAATATCAATGCATATCCTGTGCTGGACTGTGCTGCTTGGGGAAAAGCTCCATATCAGATTATGGGCCCAATAGAAATGATTCAAATGCCATATGCTTTAAAATGTCTCTTTGTGACATTATAATTCCTGGGCATTTTGCAAATTCATGGCTCATAGATGCTTTTAAACAGTTGATGATCGATCAAAGTTCCTTTGACTTCTTAGACATTGAAAATCCCTATTTAAATACAAAAGATCATCAGGAGCTGTTTTGTTTTAATCATTACAGACAGCATTACATTCAAAAACCAAAATATATATATATATAATTTTACACATTTGGAATTTGTTAGGCCCTGCCTATAAATAGTCCTAGAGGCTTCCAGAAAAGATTTCCCTTTTTAATAGCAATGACAAGGCCAACTCATCTACCTTTTATTATTCTCTAGAGCCAGAGAGTTTGAAAACAAGCCTGATTATCAATCAGACATGTATTTATTCCACACATTTGATTGACATATTTGCAGAACAAGTTTATGCATATTGTGAAGAAAATTCAAATGAAAATGTATGTGGGGAACTAACTATTAGCAAGATAAGGGCACTGACACTCTGTTTAGGGCATGTATGATTCCCAGAGAAATTATATTTCTAAACAAGACAGTGCAGCAGAGAAGATGCATGAGCTATGTGTCCTTTAGAGATACTATCAATTGAAAAGATTAATCAAATACATTTTGCAGGGTGGAAATGGAAAAAAACATCACTGATAGTGACTCAAGTTAACTCAAATGGTACAGAATGGAACATATAATTTAACTATGTTTAACTTAGATGAAAAAGCAATATAGTCAATAGGTACTAGAGTGCGTATGAACAGATTTATTTCTAAGGTTGGTGGGGTCCATTAGCAAACAGACTGGGTCTTTGTTACAACATATACTCCCCATAATTGAACCACATTTAGGGGTCGATTCCGATGTCGGCCGGAAGCGCACCTAACAGTATTCGTCTGGAAAAAATATCAGCCGAACGCGTGTTTTCCGACCGACTCGAACACTCTACCGAACGAACAAGTACGATGCGCATAACAGCCCAGATTCCGAGCGAGCCGTACTTACCCAATCCAGCTCCTGTTCCCCGCCCGAGCCGGATACGTAAACGCCGAATCGAGCCGCACGGACCTAAATACACAGCACCTTCCGGCCGGACTAGTACGATGCGTATTCCGTACGCGCCGAACCCGTCGCTACGTCCGGCACGTTTCAGCATCCGGGAGAGCCGCACATAAGCTCCAATTCGCGCCACAAGAAGATCCACGGCTACGAGACGAACAAGCCAGCGACGAAGACACGCGAAACCCGAACGAGACGACCCAACCATGAATCCCATCGCGCAGGTCCTACCTATACTCTACATCTATTACCGGGACCGGTTCGGACGCGTACGGCGCAGACGGTAAGTCAAACACCCACAACACAAACAAACGACACGTACCGAAATATGTCACACACACATAGGGATGCACAAATGACGTACACTAGCAACAGCACAATCACAGGGTGGGATGGGCATCACCAATGCCATACACACCCATAGGGGCCAGGATGCCTGCCACCACTACCATCCCCACTCATGGGGGCAGGATGCCTATCACTACTACCATCCCCACTCATGGGGTGCTGGATGCCTATCACTACTACCATCCCCACTCATGGGGGACTGGATGCCTGCCACTACCACCACCCCTACTCATGGGGGCCTGGATGCCTATCACTACTACCATCCCCACTCATGGGGGCAGGATGCCTATCACTACTACCATCCCCACTCATGGGGGCTGGATGCCTGCCACTACTACCATCTCCACTCATGGGGTGCTGGATGCCTGTCACTACTACCATCCCCACTCATGGGGTGCTGGATGCCTATCACTACTACCATTCCCACTCATGGGGGCTGGATGCCTGCCACTACTACCATCTCCACTCATGGGGTGCTGGATGCCTGCCACTACTACCATCCCCACCCTTGGTGTGATGGATGCCTGCCACCACCACTACCCCTACTCATGGGGGCCTGGATGCCCATCACTACTACCATTCCCACTCATGGGGGGCAGGATGCCTGCCACCACTACCATCCCCACTCATGGGGGCAGGATGCCTGCCACCACTACCATCCCCACTCATGGGGGCAGGATGCCTATCACTACTACCATCCCCACTCATGGGGGGCAGGATGCCTGCCACCACTACCATCCCCACTCATGGGGGCAGGATGCCTATCACTACTACCATCCCCACTCATTGGTGGATGGATGCCTATCACTACTACCATCCCCACTCATGGGGGGCTGGATGCCTGCCACTACTACCATCCCCACTCATGGGGGGCTGGATGCCTGCCACTTCTACCATCTCCACTCATGGGGTGCTGGATGCCTGTCACTACTACCATCCCCACCCTTGGTGTGATGGATGCCTGCCACCACCACTACCCCTACTCATGGGGGCCTGGATGCCCATCACTACTACCATCCCCAGTCATGGGGGGCAGGATGCCTGCCACCACTACCATCCCCACTGATGGGGGGCAGGATGCCTATCACTACTACCATCCCCACTCATGGGGTGCTGGATGCCTATCACTACTACCATCCCCACTCATGGGGGGCTGGATGCCTGCCACTACCACCACCCCTACTCATGGGGGCATGGATGCCTATCACTACTACCATCCCCACTCATGGGGGGCTGGATGCCTACCACTACTACCATCTCCACTCATGGGGTGCTGGATGCCTGCCACTACTACCAACCCCACCCTTGGTGTGATGGATGCCTGCCACCACCACTACCCCTACTCATGGGGGCCTGGATGCCTATCACTACTACCATCCCCACTCATGGGGTGCTGGATGCCTGCCACTACTACCATCCCCACCCTTGGTGTGATGGATGCCTGCCACCACCACTACCCCTACTCATGGGGGCCTGGA
The DNA here is from genome assembly GCA_963921515.1 of Calotriton arnoldi. Taxonomy (NCBI): domain Eukaryota; kingdom Metazoa; phylum Chordata; class Amphibia; order Caudata; family Salamandridae; genus Calotriton; species Calotriton arnoldi. Next base: position 107,611 of record CAWUFW010020136.1, read on the forward strand.
TGCCCATCACTACTACCATCCCCAGTCATGGGGGGCAGGATGCCTGCCACCACTACCATCCCCATTCATGGGGGGCAGGATGCCTATCACTACTACCATCCCCACTCATGGGGTGCTGGATGCTTAGCACTACTACCATCCCCACTCATGGGGGGCTGGATGCCTGCCACTACCACCACCCCGTACTCATGGGGGCCTGGATGCCTATCACTACTACCATCCCCACTCATGGGGGGCTGGATGCCTGCCACTACTACCATCCCCACTCATGGGGTGCTGGATGCCTATCACTACTACCATCCCCACTCATGGGGGCTGGATGCCTATTACTACTACCATCCCCACTCATGGGGGGCAGGATGCCTGCCACCACTACCATCCCCACTCATGGGGGCAGGATGCCTATCACTACTACCATCCCCACTCATGGGGTGCTGGATGCCTATCACTACTACCATCCCCACTCATGGGGGCTGGATGCCTGCCACTACCACCACCCCAACTCATGGGGGCCTGGATGCCTATCACTACTACCATCCCCACTCATGGGGGGCTGGATGCCTGCTACTACTACCATCTCCACTCATGGGGTGCTGGATGCCTGCCACTACTACCATCCCCACCCTTGGTGTGATGGATGCCTGCCACCACCACTACCCCTACTCATGGGGGCCTGGATGCCTATCACTACTACCATCCCTACTCATGGGGTGCTGGATGCCTGCCACTACTACCATCCCCACCCTTGGTGTGATGGATGCCTGCCACCACCACTACCCCTACTCATGGGGGCCTGGATGCCCATCACTACTACCATCCCCAGTCATGGGGGGCAGGATGCCTGCCACCACTACCATCCCCACTCATGGGGGCAGGATGCCTATCACTACTACCATCCCCACTCATGGGGTGCTGGATGCCTATCACTACTACCATCCCCACTCATGAGGGGCTGGATGCCTGCCACTACCACCACCCCTACTCATGGGGGCCTGGATGCCTATCACTACTACCATCCCCACTCATGGGGGCTGGATGCCTGCCACTACTACCATCCCCACTCATGGGGTGCTGGTTGCCTATCACTACTACCATCCCCACTCATGGGGGGCTGGATGCCTATCACTACTACCATCCCCACTCATGGGGGGCAGGATGCCTGCCACCACTACCATCCCCACTCATGGGGGGCAGGATGCCTATCACTACTACCATTCCCACTCATGGGGTGCTGGATGCCTATCACTACTACCATCCCCACTCATGGGGGGCTGGATGCCTGCCACTACCACCACCCCTACTCATGGGGGCCTGGATGCCTATCACTACTACCATCCCCACTCATGGGGGGCTGGATGCCTGCCACTACTACCATCTCCACTCATGGGGTGCTGGATGCCTGCCACTACTACCATCCCCACCCTTGGTGTGATGGATGCCTGCCACCACCACTACCCCTACTCATGGGGGCCTGGATGCCTATCACTACTACCATCCCCACTCATGGGGTTCTGGATGCCTGCCACTACTACCATCCCCACCCTTGGTGTGATGGATGCCTGCCACCACCACTACCCCTACTCATGGGGGCCTGGATGCCCATCACTACTACCATCCCCAGTCATGGGGGGCAGGATGCCTGCCACCACTACCATCCCCACTCATGGGGGGCAGGATGCCTATCACTACTACCATCCCCACTCATGGGGTGCTGGATGCCTATCACTACTGCCATCCCCACTCATGGGGGGCTGGATGCCTGCCACTACCACCACCCCTACTCATGGGGGCCTGGATGCCTATCACTACTACCATCCCCACTCATGGGGGCCTGGATGCCTGCCACTACTACCATCCCCACTCATGGGGTGCTGGATGCCTATCACTACTACCATCCCCACTCATGGGGGGCTGGATGCCTATCACTACTACCATCCCCACTCATGGGGGGCTGGATGCCTATTACTACTACCATCTCCACTCATGGGGTGCTGGATGCCTGTCACTACTACCATCCCCACTCATGGGGTGCTGGATGCCTACCACTACCACCACCCCTACTCAGGGGGCCTGGATGCCTACCACTACCACCACCCCTACTCATGGGGGCTGGATGCCTGCCACTACCACCACCCCTACTCATAGGACGGGTAATGCATGACACAACCAGCATACTCCCACATAAGGAATCACAGAAAATTACATCCACCCAAACAACATGACAAGCGTGTGTAGTCCATGTCAAATGCCTACAACACTAAACATGACAATGAACATACAATGTGACCCACTATCACATGTGTGACACATAAAAGTGTGTGGCCTCCACAATACAAGCCGACCATGGCCACTGTGGCAATGGGGCCCAAAGCCCCATCACCACAGTCACCAAAAGGTATGTGTGGTGTCCAAGGCTGATGCACCTTTTGATCAATGGGGCCCAAAGCCCCATCACCACAGTCACCAAAAGGTAAGTGTGGGGTCCAAGGCTGATGGACCTTTTGATCAGTGTGGCAATGGGGCCTAAAGCACCATCACCACAGTCACCAAAAGGTAAGTGTGGGGTCCAAGGCTGATGGACCTTTTGATCAGTGTGGCAATGGGGCCTAAAGCACCATCACCACAGTCACCAAAAGGTAAGTGTGGGGTCCAAGGCTGATGGACCTTTTGATCAGTGTGGCAATGGGGCCTAAAGCACCATCACCACAGTCACCAAAAGGTAAGTGTGGGGTCCAAGGCTGATGGACCTTTTGATCAGTGTGGCAATGGGGCCCAAAGCCCCATCACCACAGTCACCAAAAGGTAAGTGTGGGGTCCAAGGCTGATGGACCTTTTGATCAGTGTGGCAATGGGGCCTAAAGCACCATCACCACAGTCACCAAAAGGTAAGTGTGGGGTCCAAGGCTGATGGACCTTTTTATCAGTGTGGCAATGGGGCCCAAAGCCCCATCACCACAGTCACCAAAAGGTAAGTGTGGGGTCCAAGGCTGATGGACCTTTTGATCAGTGTGGCAATGGGGCCCAAAGCACCATCACCACGGTGATCATAAGGTATGTGTAGGCATGGTAAAAGCTGCCAAAGACAAACTGAATGGATGAATCCTGGTCACACAACAACTAAAACATCTGTGGCATAGTACTGCTTGTGTCCCATTGCAACATAGACGAGGCTAACAGTGCAGTGTCACAGAAACATCGTTTTGGCCATGTGCATACAAACATCACACATGGGGGACCACATTGCCAACAATCAGCCAATTACACAATGACAGAAGTGACCATCATGATGCTGACCCACATATCTGCACCTATGGACACACAAATGTATATAACCTGTGGAGACTGTCGATGTCAGGTGAACAAATACCATACCATGGCAGCAATGGGACATACAAACCATGATCATTGTGCTGACTGATGACCCAGGAGTACCAGGGAGAGCAGGGGAAAATCACCAAACTACATACAGCCAATGGCACACTACAGAAATGCCAATGCAGTGATGCAAATGCACTAACACAAACAGGCAGACTCACACTGCATATCAAACACAACAGGTGATGGGGGTGTGTGCCAGTGTTCCCAGGCAACCACACAACACATGAGGAGGCCTGAATCCCAATTATACAGATGTGTATACAGTGCCACACACAAGTAACTCATGGATTGGATTCCCCTATGTGGGCAATCTGGCATTGTTAGATGAGAGGGAGCCCAAATTACACATGTCACACAAGCTTGTAGGAACAGCAACTAACACAGCAAGAGACACACCCACCACAGCACTACCCCCAGGGACCCCACATTGTGCAGACACTAGCCTGCATGATAATTCCACTGTGATGACAAAGGTAGATGTTGATCACACTGTGAACCACAGCCATGTGTCCTCAGCTACAAACTACAATCACACCTACACAAGCTCCAATCAATCAGCAGGGCCTGCCAGCCAAGGCCAATATGGAGGTAGTGGTCTAGCCGTGCAACAACTCACATTTGCACACTCAACACCACACACCCTGATCTCCACCAATGTGCAGCAGTGAAGCTCACATGGACTGGTGACATTGCACATGCACCCATGACAATCCCAGGGGTGGTGGGGGAACTAAGGTGCAGAAACCCATCACACATGCCCACTCAACATGACTCGTCTATGTATGACACACAGCACAGTACGCCATACATGCGCATGATGTGAAATCCACCACAAACAATGGGATCCTGGCCATAGTCACACACCAACGAAGAAGCCAAGATGAGACACAAAGAACACACGTACACAACTTCCAACATTGCAGCTCTGACCCTGAGGAGTGGCAGCAGTCACACACACAACGCGTCACAATCACTGAAAGCTACCACAAACTCAAAATCACATTACTTGTGTAAACAACAAGTGCCAAGGGGAATCCTGAATGTGTCCCATCAGCGTTTGCCCACATCCCCAGCCCTGACAACAAAGACAACCTGGGATGACAACCTCATGAACATCAGTTTGCCATGCACCCACATCACGGAGAAACCAGGTCCAAGATGCTGGACGAACACATACCAACTCTGCAAGCATCACAAACAGGAACATCCCTAGGGACACAGCCTGGGTATGAAAAGGGAAGGGAACATGCACAGACATGCTCACACAACACACAACACGGGCACACGCAATGTCACCAGATTACACACAGCCATGAGGGCACTCCACTCCTGTGGAAGGTCCGCTGTGCCAAACCTTGTCTGTGCACGACTCAAACATATCAGCAGGACACTCCGTCAGTGAGTCAACAACTACAACACACAGAAGCCTCTGCTCACATCAGCCTGGGTACGGGAGTGTCACGTCAGTCATCTGCATACACCCAAAACACGTGGCAATCCAGTTGTACTGTATACACAGATGAGTCCTCCAAAATTGATGTGCAAAACTGCATGTCCAGTGGAGACGGGCACACAGTCAGGGTACTAGGAACATTGGACAGTGGTAAGCCCAACAGATGTGCAACAGTGTAGGACAAAGATGGTAATCTACAAATGCTAAACGTACATCCCTGTGTCAAATGCTGAACATTACACCCTCAGACTGCAGCAAGGGATGCTATAGATCCAGACTAGATTAGGACACATATCCCATGGACCACATGGAGCCCATCACAGCAAAACTTCATTTACCTGATCTGAACACAATTACAACAGCAAATGCATGATTCTACACATCTACATCATGTACCACCAAAGATTAACCACAAGTAAACAAAAAGAGGCTTTATTCAGCAAGTGTGCAACTCAAATCAAAAGTCCAAAATTAACTACGGCCAATGTCCAGTCCAAATACACAGTCCCAACAGGGTGATGTGTGACAACTTGTCACCAATTGCTTGCCTGCACAGGTACCGACAGGGGACATCCCCCTTGGAGGGGCATACGAGGGGCAGGCCAGGCACCGCAGGGACAGGATCAGGGGATGCCAGAAGGAGGCAGGGAAGGTGAGGTGGGTGCAGGAGTGTCACCGGCAACTGCAGTGGAGGTGTCTGACTCAGGGGGCCGGCACCACCGCAGGGCTCAAGTCCGATGGTGTTGGTGCTGCAACCACTGCAGTGGGCTGGTCAGATGGAGTGGACTGGGTCCCCAATGCAGTGCCCGAGTCAGACGGGGTTGTTGTGGACTCCACCGCAGTGCATGACTCCAAGGGAGTGGAAGGGGGGCAGAAGAGCTGGGCAGGACAGAGGGGGGACACGGTCTCCACACCAGTGGCACATACAGGCAGAGCGTCTGGTTTGGGGGTGGAAGAGCAAGTGGCAGGGGGGGAGGGCCTGAGCAGTTTGGGGATGCGGTATCGGTGTGTGGGGGATCCTGGGGCAGGGTGTGGTGGTGGAACCTGTGGAGTGGTGGCCTGGGGGATGGAGGTGAGAGACTGGGTGGGTGACTTGCAGGGCGGTGGCGGGGTCTTGCTCTTCCGGGTCCGGGGGACTTGCGGGTGGGGGGCTCACTCTGCCTGCGCCTGGGGAGGGTGTCCGGGGGCGAGGGGCACTCCCCTCTCTGTGTGTGGACTTCCTCTTCCCCGGTATGCTGGATCAGCGGGATTGGAGGGGAAGAGGCTGAGGTCAGAGAGGAAGAGCTGCTGTGTAGGTGGGGTTGCAGGTGAGGCAAGGAAAGGGGTCTTGGAGGGAGAGGATCTTGAGGATTGCGGAGTGACTGTGGTTGCCTGTGTGTGTGTCAGTTCCCCATCCCCTGTGTGTGTGGAATCAGTCCCCTGAGGATGCTTGTGTGCACGTCTTGCCTTGGTTTTGGGTGTGTGTGTGCTGCTCGTGTCTGTGTGTTTGGGTGATTGTGCAGGTGTGCATGTGCTTTGGACAGGTAGGGTGGTAGGAAGTGTGGATGGGGCAGAGGTGGGCGGGGTGAGGGACTGTTGGGGGAGGGACACTGCTGCCGTCAGGGAGGAGTCCATGGACCTATTGCTCCTCTGTAGGGCAGACATACCCGTTGAGATGCCCTCCATGAACGACACCAGCTGTGTCAACAGAGTGGTGTGTGCATGGAGGACAGTCAGCATTGCTGTCTGCCCTACATGGAGCTTCCGAAGGAGGTACACAGACTCCTCACTCAGGGCAGCAGGGGACACAGGGGCAGGGTCTGCAGTGCCTGGCTTGAAGGAGACACGCTCCCGAGCACGGGAGCCTCCACGGACCTCAGGAATGGGAGCCAATGGGAGGGCGGTGGTGGTGGTGGTGGCGGGGTCAGACAGACTAGCTGGGGTGTGGTGGCTGCTGACACCCGCATCCACAAGGGAGTCATCCTCCGAGCTGCTGTGGTCCTCAGCTGAGGTGGATGGTGCTGAGGACTCCTCTGTGTGGCTCCCCTCGCCCTCCGTGCCACTGGCTCCCTCTGACCACTCGTCGGACGCTGACCCAGTCTGGCTCCGCTGCTCCTCCTGGTCCGTGGAGCTGTCCCCTCCTGTGGCTGTGGATGTATCTGCAAACAATTAGGGAAACAGACAAACATCAGTCACCTGCACTGACCGCACACACCACAGTAAGTACAGCACATCACAGAGCAAGCCCTGGCATCTTTAGTTGAACATTGCCTAAAGTCCTCACACAGATTCGGGGAAGCCAATTGTCAGTCTGATGGTCAACCATGGGACTCACACCCCTCCTGCCCTTGCACCCATCTGTCTGGTGCCTGTCTGATGGTAAGACCCCAGTGTGGACACATGCACCACCTACACAGTAGTTGGACATTGCTCAGAACACGGTGAAGTATGTGAACATGCCCACGTCACATCTCTTGCCACTGAGTCAGTGCAGGTGTCTGGATAAATGGACGGCCAGAGTCTAAATAGAAATGCATGTGATGCATACCAGCACCAGACCCCATGAAGCACACATTTCCGGATAGTCAATGCCACAATGGGGTGCATGTATCACATGTCACTCCCCAGCAGGATCACTCTTAGGAAGTTTAATGCCATGACACAGGCATGCCTGCAAAGTCATACATCACTGTCTCCAGTCACATGGCCATGGCAGCCAGCCAACCACAGTCTGCACTGTGTCACAATCCTAGGACATGGGGAAGGCAAGTAATGTAACTGACAAGTGCACATGTCCATCCCCCAAAAACCACATCATCTGAACTACTATTTGTCCACGTCATACCAATTGGACATATGGGGGACATGAAACACAACTCTCTGAACATGAGCACCTCACAGTGTGCTGAGAATGAAAAATAGCTGCCTGAAAGTCACAGTGGCATACACCTGTCTGCACAGTCATGTGATCAAACACCTATAAGTCACAGAAGTCGTGTCTCACATGGTCCAATAGCAGATGGCATGCTGACCCCTAACCGATAAACATCACAGGAGTCCAGACAACATAGTCACAGCACAACGACAAAGAGGCAGACACCTGAGGGAACATTTCACTGAGCACAGCATGTCAGCTGATACACGGGAGTGGGAGTACAGAGTGTATTGTATGCCCTGGAGTAGGCATGACTGTCCGGCTCCACCTGCAAGATGGATGAGCCCTGGTCAGTAGGCAGGTGGCTAAGCATGTGTGACACACTAGACATACATACTCCTGAGGCCCAAACATTGTACCCACCCGCAGCATGGGGGTGTGGCAAATACCCCAGGGACATGTGGTGATTCTGATCTGCAAGTGGATCACATATCAAAGTTACACCCAGACTACATTGCACGACTCAGGCATTGTGTGAGCAATTGACCCACCCATGAAGGCTAACACAATATCACAGGAACAAAAGTTGTCACCCACCTTGAGCAAAGCAAAATGCAAGGACCCTGTACCCGAGTGACACAATTATCCTGAGCGTAAGGAGCACACCGGCCTATCAGATGGGTAGTGGCCATGTCACAATAGAGGGACATGGGTACTGGACAACAAGACTGATGTACTGGGGAAGTTTAACCACGCCACAGGAGGGCACATAGAATGTCAGACAGAGTTCACAGTGCAGTCTTTGACTCACCCCCTCCTTGCTGCTGTCTGCCCTTCAGCTGCCCATCCAGCTCCGGGAAGACCACCGGCAGGATCTGGAGCATGTGGGGGTCAGGGTCCGGTGTCCGCCCCTCCTGCGAGGAGGCGACAGCTTCAGCTGGACCCTTGCAATCCTCCGGGTCCAGCCCCGAAGGTCCTGCCACCTCTTCTGGCAGTTGCGGATCCGGCGCTTGTAGACCCCCACGGATCTGACTGCCCGGACGATGGCCAGCCAGATATCCTGCTTCTGATGGGCATCAACCTGTGAGGATGACAAAGTGAAAAGGCCATTACTACACATGCAACATATCCGTGCATCACACAGTTGGAAATACATGTCTCAATCACAGGGGCATATGATGTACACAGGCAGTGCAACGAGGGCTATGGACAGTTTGCCAGCAGTTACTACATGGTATCATTGCATGGCAAGTGAATCCTTGTTTGAATGCACTGTTACTCCACTGTACCTGTTCAGTGCATGTGACTACACACTTTGGGGGTGAGTACTACTCAGTGAGCATGCTAGCCAGTGGTGTGCACACTGTAAATCCTGCAAGTCAGACAACATGCACAATTAGTAAGGCAGTGGACAGCACACTCACCTGCTCCCTGGTGTCCCATACAGCTTGCTGTACTGTGGAAGGAGGTTGTCCAGCAGGGCCTGGTTCTCCTCATGGGTGAAGGCTGGGGCTCTCTCCACAGTACGTGCCATTGCAGTAGCCAGAGGATGCAGAGACAGCAGCAGTGTAGTGGCAGATGTCGTCCTGGAGCATGTAGTGCAGGCAAGTGAGCCCTCAGGGGAACAGCCAGCATTATATGTGTGCTGCAGAGGCAGATACTGTGCCATGTGTCCAAAGTGATAGGTCCAAGTCGTATGCATCTTATGAATCTGACCAATCCATGGAATTGCAGCACCAAGACACGCCCACAGCATCCTTCAAAAATGTCATCTTCATGACACCCATGAATTTGCAACATTGTTGTGGCTGGCCAACTGAATTCACTGCATCAGACTCGTTGAAGCTTCAAAAACGCGTCCGTTGCCATGCCAGGCCCCAGCCAATGCGTGCGCACCGATCGGACCATTGCTGTACAACGCGTACCCACGATACAACGCGTACCCGCTCACATTCAATGCAATGGTCCGTGCGGGCACACCGATCGGACCATTGCTGTACAACGCGTACCCGCGATACAACACGTACCCGCTCACATTCAATGCAATGGTCCGTGCGGGCACACCAATCGGTCCATTGCTGTGCAACGCGTACCAGGCATACAACACGTACCCGCTCACATTCGATGCAATGGGCCGGCCGGGCACACCGATCGGTCCATTGCTGTACAACGCGTACCAGGCATACAACGCGTACCCGCTCACATTCAATGCAATGGGCCGGCCGGGCACACCGATCGGTCCATTGCTGTACAACGCATACCAGGCATACAACGCGTACCCGCTCACATTCAATGCAATGGGCCGGCCGGGCACACCGATCGGTCCATTGCTGTGCAACGCGTACCAGGCATACAACGCGTACCCGCTCACATTCAATGCAATGGTCCATGCGGGCACACCGATTGGACCATTGCTGTACAATGCGTACCAGGCATACAACGCGTACCCGCTCACATTCAATGCAATGGTCCGTGCGGGCACACCGATCGGACCATTGCTGTACAACGCGTACCAGGCATACAACGCGTACCCGCTCACATTCAATGCAATGGTCCGTGCGGGCACACCGATCAGACCATTGCTGTACAATGCGTACCAGGCATACAACGCGTACCCGCTCACATTCAATGCAATGGTCCGTGCGGGCACACCGATCGGACCATTGCTGTACAACGCGTACCAGGCATACAACGTGTACCCGCTCACATTCAATCCAATGGTCCGTGCGGGCACACCGATCGGACCATTGCTGTACAACGCGTACCAGGCATACAACGCGTACCCGCTCACATTCAATGCAATGGTCCGTGCGGGCACACCGATCGGACCATTGCTGTACATCGCGTACCAGGCATACAACGCGTACCCGCTCACATTCAATGCAATGGTCCGTGCGGGCACACCGATCGGACCATTGCTGTACAACGCGTACCAGGCATACAACGCGTACCCGCTCACATTCAATGCAATGGGCCGGCCGGGCACACCGATCGGCCCATTGCTCTACAATGCGTCCCTGGACAGGTCACACGCATATGTCACCATGCTGGTCACTGGTGAACCTATGCCAGCCACATTTACTTTCCATGGACTCAGGGGCACACCTACAACACCACACCCAGTCAACACTGTATCTAAGGCATGTGTGGCAGCATTACCTTATCTGTGTATGGGGGTGAACATGTGGTTTTTGGGGTGGCACTTGGGGGCAGACACACCCAGGCTGTGCACGTGTTCATGGGGACAGGGTCCTTTGTGTGTTGTGCACCTGCCCACTGTGGTGTGCAACTTTTCATTTCTGAGCATGTGTCATGGTCACATTTCCAGGTTGTGTATGTGTATGACATGTCACATACCCCCAGGCTCACATGTGGGAAGGCATGTACGTCACAGGGTGGCCCATTCCAACAATAGTGATGTGCCTCCACAGTCTGTGTGCATGTTGTGTATCACATGTCTCTGACTCCATGTGCACAATGGGAGACAGTCTCCACATCCACGTGGTTTGTGCATGAACTTTGATGTTGTGTGTGTGTGTGTCACAGACGTCCATGTCTGTCCTGCAGAGGCTACAGGGGCCACTACCTGTGGGTGTCATGTTTGTTTTCTGACGTGTACACGATACGCCATGTCATGGCAGTGTCCATGTGGCAAGACAGGGTCCCTGGGAATGTACCTGTCAATGAGCTGTGATGCCTGTGGAGCATATGTCCAGACATGTCACTGTGGTATGTGTGTGGAACGTGAGAGCAGTAAATGGGTACTGTGACACAGCCTAATGGTTTCCCATAGCACACCCTGGAACCTGTTGTCAACACTTGTTGAACAGAGATGTTAGATGATGTCCATGTAGGTGCCATATATGTCCAAACAGAACGACACACACATCAAGTACTTGTGTTTGTTAATGATGTATCATGTGAAATAGAGTATGGTGAACGGCACATAGGTGGGGTGACTGACAATCTTGCTTTCTTCACGTATGCACTGCAGGGCTCCTGCTGTCCATCGACCATTCCCAGACCTGGCAACGACGGTGGAACGTGACAGCATCCGACGGTACCGCTTCACCAGGCAGCTGATTGAGGATTTGGCAGTGCGGTTGGACCCACATTTGCAGCCTGGCCGGCCGTATCCTACAGCGCTGACCCCCAAGGTGAAGGTGATGGCAGCCCTACACTTCTTTGCCACCGGTACCTTTCAACACACTGTGGCAACTACTGGTGGGATGTCACAGACTATGTTCAGCCGTGTGCTACGCGATGTATTGGGGGCAATGTTGAGATACCTGAACCAGTACATCTATTTCCCAACACGTCAATGACTCACTGACGTCAAGAGTGACTTCTATGCCCTGGGGAGGATGCCACATGTAATTGGCTCCATTGATGGGACACATGTGGCTTTGATACCACCACAGGCACATGAGCAGGCATACCGGAACCGTAAACATTACCATTCGATCAATGCTCTGGTGGTATGTCTTGCAGATATGACCATCACACATGTGTGTGCCCGTTTCCCCGGTTCGGCACACGATGCCTACGTGATGAGGAGTAGTCGCATCCCGAGGATGATGTCACAGATGCCGAACCAGCGTGCCTGGCTTGTTGGTGTGTACTGACTTTGTACCATTGTGTGTGTTCTGCTATGTTGTTTTCCGCACACATTTTCAAATCGGCTAATGTGCAATTGTCTGTCTGTAGGTGACTCGGGATACCCCAACATGCCGTGGTTGCTGACACCCCTCAGGAACCCTGTGACACCAGCCCAGATGCGCTACAATGAGGCACATGGTCAAACGAGGAGGGTGATCGAGCGGACCTTTGGTCTCCTGAAGAGCCGCTTCCGCTGCCTGGACAAGACAGGAGGGGCCCTCCCATATGCCCCAGCAAAGGTGTGCAAGATTGTCATCGTCTGCTGCATGCTACACAACCTGGCAGTGCGGAAGGAGTTGCCTCTCATCCTGGATGACGATGACCAACGTTCCCCACCTGTGGAAGATCCTGGCCTGGGTCACGATGCCAGTGAAGATGATGATGATGATGGTGATGTCCGCACACAGCTCATCACCAACTTCTTCAGCTGAATGTGAGTCTCCAGAGGGTTGTAATGTCAATGATTTGAGTTTGCATGATATGTGTGTGTGGTGCTCTGGTGTTGTTTGAGTGTGGCCATGTGCTACTTGACTGCATGCGTGCAGCGATGTGTCCTTGCAGGTGGTCTGTACTGCCCAACAGTGTTGACATGCTAACTTGGTTTTGTGTAGTTATCTCGTGACATGTATTAGACATGAGTATTGCCGTTCTGTGCTGTTCTTCAGTGGTTTTGACTGTGTGTCATGTCTGTCCTTCACAGGGTGCTGCTGGAGTTGTCTGATCAACTTGGATCCCCCGAATCCATGATTCAACTTCCAAGGTGGAAGCAGTCGTTTCCCTACAGGTGATGTGCCACACACCCCTGGACTTTCTATCTTCTGCACTTTTTGACTTTGTGGCCACAGCCAGGTTGGATTAGCTTGCATTTGTAGTGGAAACAACATGTTGGACATGTGTAATAAACCTGTACTTCACTTTGGGATGTGCGTTGTCTGTAGTCACACATCTGACTGACATTTGCTTACTGCACCTGTAGTCTAGTTGACAGTGACTGTGAATAGGTGGCGTGTCTGTACATTCCACTGTATTTCGTTGCAACATCAGTATAGGTGATGAGTCTGATGGCCCTGGTGTGTATGTGTTTTGTGGCCCTAGTGGTGTGTCTCCCTCATATGTGTCACGTCGCCATGACTGACATGACAGTGTTGGACTTGCTGTAGCAGTTAGCATGCACAGTGTAATTTAGCAGATCACCATCTACATGACAAAAACCACGTTGGAATCACAACAGAGGCAGATATGGTGTATTGGTGAGTTTATTTACATACAGGTGTGAGGATGGTGCACAGGATGGTGGGTGCTGTACATAGAAATTTGAATCCAAAGTTCCCATGTGAATTGGAAGTCTTGGTAGCTGAAATGTCCTGAGTAAAGTACACAGTCATCTGATACATTTGGTCAACTAGAGCTCCCCATGTCATGTGGGAGAGTTGGGTTGGCTTCGACAGGGCGTGCAGTTTGCACACAGAGGAAAAGTTCCAGAACAGGTGTTGGCTTCCTGGGGGATGTAGATGGCCATCGGCCTCTCAGTTTGGCCTCCTCGGACGGCCCCTCTTCTTGGGGGGGGGACCCTCAGGTGCAGGCTGCGGCGGCGGTGCAGGGGACTCTCTGCCAGAGTCCTCCTCCCTCCCTTTGGCATTTGCAGTTGTTTCAGCAGCAGATGTTGTGGGCACACAGGGAGGTGAGGCCATGTTGGTGCTGATCTGGCGGAGGCATGTCAGTATGTCCCTATGCACCGCTGTCAGTTGTTCCAATGTGTCCCACTTGGACTCCATGCCACACATGTGTGTCTCGACACGTGACATGTGTGTCTCGACACGGGACATGTGGGAGTCCAAGCGGGCATGATGGGCAGCCTGCTGCTGTTGTATGTCCTTGAGGATCCCCACTACCTGGCTGACCTCTCCGATGCTAGTCTGGTACGCATCCGCGATGCGTGCCAGTTGTGGGTCATCATGCAGTCCAGACCCCTCTGCAAGGAGTGACCTATGTCTACCACCCCTCCCACCACCCCTGGCGACACGTGCAGGACCTGCAGTGGCACGCACAGGTGACCGTGGGCCCACTTGGGTGTTGTTCCTGGGCTCGTTGTCACCAGCTCCAGTTTGGGCCTGGGTCCCTGCGCTGTTGTCATCTGTGGTCCTTGGTGTGTCCGTGTTGGCAGGGGTGGCCTGTGTGTTGGCAGTTGTTGGAGGGGTGGGTGCAGGGGGTGCAGATGTTGGTCCTGCTGGTGCTGCATGATGACTCACACCGGAGGGTCCAGCTTGTTCTTCGCCATCCGAGGAGTGCAGAGGCTGATCCACACCAGTGAGCTCAGTGTTCCCCGGAGCCTGGGACAGGGACTCTTCCTGGTCTGCTGCTGTTTCCCCATCATCACCTGTTTTGGGGAGAGACACAGATTGTATGTTATGTGTCTACTGGCATCAATTGTTCAAACACCTGACAGTTGTGACTGTACCTCTGGATGTGGGCCAGGACAATGCATTCTCCTAAATAGTGACAGTCAGAGAGTGATATTGGTGTAGCACATTGTCCTGCCAACCTGTGGCATGTCAATGTGAATGTTGAGGTGTGTGCATGACCAGCATTGGTGGTATTTGGTTACCATCCAGGCCTCCTTCTCCCCCAGCCCAGTTATCCCACCATGGAACGTGCTTCCATTGCAGGGAGTGCAAGTTGTCTTTCAGGATGTCAGGCAGTGGTGTCGTGCTGTTGGTTGTTGCACAGTTCCCAGCAGGGCCTTGTGCTCCCCCCAGCAGTACCCAGTGTCAGCCATCTTGTGAGTCCTTTGCCACTCCCTGTGATGTGAGCATGGTTCAGAGTGGTGTTGATGGGCCAATTGTGAGGGTGAGCAATATGTGTGCCTACAACTCCCATCATGCTATTGCCTCCACTCCCCTTCCCGGCATGCCCATCCTTCCTTCCTTTTGACTCTGCTTCCCTGTGGGGTGGGGTGCCTGTGCTGACAGGATGGCTGGGAGTGTTGTCCTGGCAGTTGTTTGGCTACAAGTCCCAAGAGTGTCCCTGTGCTTCACACAGCATAACCCAGGGTGGTGGTTCTTTGTGGGATCTTCAGTTAGGCTGTGAGGCATTGCATTCTCCCAGGTGGGTTATGTGGAGTTAGTGTTGAAGGGGTGTGTGAGGGGAGGTGCTTGTAACTATGGTCAGTGCTGTGAGTCCTCCTTCCCACCCAGCCAGATATCCCACCATGGAACGTGCTTCCATTGCAGGGAGTGCAAGTTGTCTTTCAGGATGTCAGGCAGTGGTGTCGTGCTGTTGGTTGTTGCACAGTTCCCAGCAGGGCCTTGTGCTCCCCCAGCAGTACCCAGTGTCAGCCATCTTGTGAGTCCTTTGCCACTCCCTGTGATGTGAGCATGGTTCAGAGTGGTGTTGATGGGCCAATTGTGAGGGTGAGCAATATCTGTGCCTACAACTCCCATCATGCTATTGCCTCCACCCCCCCTTCCCGGCATGCCCATCCTTCCTTCCTTCCTTTTGACTCTGCTTCGCTGTGGGGTGGGCTGCCTGTGCTGACAGGATGGCTGGGAGTGTTGTCCTGGCAGTTGTTTGGCTACAAGTCCCAAGAGTGTCCCTGTGCTTCACACAGCATAGCCCAGGGTGGTGGTTCTTTGTGGGATCTTCAGTTAGGCTGTGAGGCATTGCATTATCCCAGGTGGGTTATGTGGAGTTAGTGTTGAGGGGGTGTGTGAGGGGAGGTGCTTGTAACTATGGTCAGTGCTGTGAGTCCTCCTTCCCACCCTGCCAGATATCCCACCATGGAACATGCTTCCATTGCAGGGAGTGCAAGTTGTCTTTCAGGATGTCAGGCAGTGGTGTCCTGCTGTTGGTTGTTGCACAGTTCCCAGCAGGGCCTTGTGCTCC
Organism: Calotriton arnoldi; assembly: GCA_963921515.1. Taxonomy (NCBI): domain Eukaryota; kingdom Metazoa; phylum Chordata; class Amphibia; order Caudata; family Salamandridae; genus Calotriton; species Calotriton arnoldi. The sequence continues at coordinate 123,837 of CAWUFW010020136.1, forward strand.
CCCAGCAGTACCCAGTGTCAGCCATCTTGTGAGTCCTTTGCCACTCCCTGTGATGTGAGCATGGTTCAGAGTGGTGTTGATGGGCCAATTGTGAGGGTGACCAATATCTGTGCCTACAACTCCCATCATGCTATTGCCTCCACCTCCCTTCCCAGCATGCCCATCCTTCCTTCCTTTTGACTCTGCTTCCCTGTGGGGTGGGGTGCCTGTGCTGACAGGATGGCTGGGAGTGTTGTCCTGGCAGTTGTTTGGCTATAAGTCCCAAGAGTGTCTCTGTGCTTCACAAAGCATAACCCAGGGTGGTGGTTCTTTGTGGGATCTTCAGTTAGGCTGTGAGGCATTGCATTCTCCCAGGTAGGTTATGTGGAGTTAGTGTTGAGGGGGTGTGTGAGGGGAGGTGCTTGTAACTATGGTCAGTGCTGTGAGTCCTCCTTCCCACCCAGCCAGATATCCCACCATGGAACGTGCTTCCATTGCAGGGAGTGCAAGTTGTCTTTCAGGATGTCAGGCAGTGGTGTCCTGCTGTAGGTTGTTGCACAGTTCCCAGCAGGGCCTTGTGCTCCCCCCAGCAGTACCCAGTGTCAGCCATCTTGTGAGTCCTTTGCCACTCCCTGTGATGTGAGCATGGTTCAGAGTGGTGTTGATGGGCCAATTGTGAGGGTGACCAATATCTGTGCCTACAACTCCCATCATGCTATTGCCTCCACCCCCCTTCCCAGCATGCCCATCCTTCCTTCCTTTTGACTCTGCTTCCCTGTGGGGTGGGGTGCCTGTGCTGACACGATGGCTGGGAGTGTTGTCCTGGCAGTTGTTTGGCTACAAGTCCCAAGAGTGTCCCTGTGCTTCACACAGCATAACCCAGGGTGGTGGTTCTTTGTGGGATCTTCAGTTAGGCTGTGAGGCATTGCATTATCCCAGGTGGGTTATGTGGAGTTAGTGTTGAGGGGGTGTGTGAGGGGAGGTGCTTGTAACTATGGTCAGTGCTGTGAGTCCTCCTTCCCACCCTGCCAGATATCCCACCATGGAACGTGCTTCCATTGCAGGGAGTGCAAGTTGTCTTTCAGGATGTCAGGCAGTGGTGTCCTGCTGTTGGTTGTTGCACAGTTCCCAGCAGGGCCTTGTGCTCCCCCAGCAGTACCCAGTGTCAGCCATCTTGTGAGTCCTTTGCCACTCCCTGTGATGTGAGCATGGTTCAGAGTGGTGTTGATGGGCCAATTGTGAGGGTGACCAATATCTGTGCCTACAACTCCCATCATGCTATTGCCTCCACCTCTCTTCCCAGCATGCCCATCCTTCCTTCCTTTTGACTCTGCTTCCCTGTGCGGTGGGGTGCCTGTGCTGACAGGATGGCTGGGAGTGTTGTCCTGGCAGTTGTTTGGCTATAAGTCCCAAGAGTGTCTCTGTGCTTCACACAGCATAACCCAGGGTGGTGGTTCTTTGTGGGATCTTCAGTTAGGATGTGAGGCATTGCATTCTCCCAGGTGGGTTATGTGGAGTTAGTGTTGAGGGGGGTGTGAGGGGAGGTGCTTGTAACTATGGTCAGTGCTGTGAGTCCTCCTTCCCACCCAGCCAGATATCCCACCATGGAACGTGCTTCCATTGCAGGGAGTGCAAGTTGTCTTTCAGGATGTCAGGCAGTGGTGTCCTGCTGTTGGTTGTTGCACAGTTCCCAGCAGGGCCTTGTGCTCCCCCCAGCAGTACCCAGTGTCAGCCATCTTGTGAGTCCTTTGCCACTCCCTGTGATGTGAGCATGGTTCAGAGTGGTGTTGATGGGCCAATTGTGAGGGTGACCAATATCTGTGCCTACAACTCCCATCATGCTTATGCCTCCACCCCCCTTCCCAGCATGCCCATCCTTCCTTCCTTTTGACTCTGCTTCCCTGTGGGGTGGGGAGCCTGTGCTGACAGGATGGCTGGGAGTGTTGTCCTGGCAGTTGTTTGGCTACAAGTCCCAAGAGTGTCCCTGTGCTTCACACAGCATAACCCAGGGTGGTGGTTCTTTGTGGGATCTTCAGTTAGGCTGTGAGGTATTGCATTCTCCCAGGTGGGTTATGTGGAGTTAGTGTTGAGGGGTGTGTGAGGGAGGTGCTTGTAACTATGGTCAGTGCTGTGAGTCCTCCTTCCCACCCAGCCAGATATCCCACCATGGAACGTGCTTCCATTGCAGGGAGTGCAAGTTGTCTTTCAGGATGTCAGGTAGTGGTGTCCTGCTGTTGGTTGTTGCACAGTTCCCAGCAGGGCCTTGTGCTCCCCCCAGCAGTACCCAGTGTCAGCCATCTTGTGAGTCCTTTGCCACTCCCTGTGATGTGAGCATGGTTCAGAGTGGTGTTGATGGGCCAATTGTGAGGGTGACCAATATCTGTGCCTACAACTCCCATCATGCTTATGCCTCCACCCCCTTCCCAGCATGCCCATCCTTCCTTCCTTTTGACTCTGCTTCCCTGTGGGGTGGGGTGCCTGTGCTGACAGGATGGCTGGGAGTGTTGTCCTGGCAGTTGTTTGGCTACAAGTCCCAAGAGTGTCCCTGTGCTTCACACAGCATAACCCAGGGTGGTGGTTCTTTGTGGGATCTTCAGTTAGGCTGTGAGGCATTGCATTCTCCCAGGTGGGTTATGTGGAGTTAGTGTTGAGGGGGTGTGTGAGGGGAGGTGCTTGTAACTATGGTCAGTGCTGTGAGTCCTCCTTCCCACCCAGCCAGATATCCCACCATGGAACGTGCTTCCATTGCAGGGAGTGCAAGTTGTCTTTCAGGATGTCAGGCAGTGGTGTCCTGCTGTTGGTTGTTGCACAGTTCCCAGCAGGGCCTTGTGCTCCCCCAGCAGTACCCAGTGTCAGCCATCTTGTGAGTGCTTTGCCACTCCCTGTGATGTGAGCATGGTTCAGAGTGGTGTTGATGGGCCAATTGTGAGGGTGAGCAATATCTGTGCCTACAACTCCCATCATGCTATTGCCTCCACCCCCCTTCCCGGCATGCCCATCCTTCCTTCCTTTTGACTCTGCTTCCCTGTGGGGTGGGGTGCCTGTGCTGACAGGATGGCTGGGAGTGTTGTCCTGGCAGTTGTTTGGCTACAAGTCCCAAGAGTGTCCCTGTGCTTCACACAGCATAACCCAGGGTGGTGGTTCTTTGTGGGATCTTCAGTTAGGCTGTGAGGCATTGCATTCTCCCAGGTGGGTTATGTGGAGTTAGTGTTGAGGGGTGTGTGAGGGGAGCTGCTTGTAACTATGGTCAGTGCTGTGAGTCCTCCTTCCCACCCAGCCAGATATCCCACCATGGAACGTGCTTCCATTGCAGGGAGTGCAAGTTGTCTTTCAGGATGTCAGGCAGTGGTGTCGTGCTGTTGGTTGTTGCACAGTTCCCAGCAGGGCCTTGTGCTCCCCCAGCAGTACCCAGTGTCAGCCATCTTGTGAGTCCTTTGCCACTCCCTGTGATGTGAGCATGGTTCAGAGTGGTGTTGATGGGCCAATTGTGAGGGTGACCAATATCTGTGCCAACAACTCCCATCATGCTATTGCCTCCACCCCCTTCCCAGCATGCCCATCCTTCCTTCCTTTTGAGTGGACTTCACTGTGTGTGAGTGTGACAGCAATGGGAAGATGGCTGACAGTGTGGTCCTGTTGTTTGTTTTGCCCAGTTCCCAGCAGGGCCTTGTGCTCCCCACAGCTGTGGCCAGTGTCAGACATCTTTGAAGTGGCTTTTGACTCCCTGTGAGGTGTGCATGCTTCAGTGCTAACTTGCTGGGCCATGTGGGTGTGAGATGTTGATCTGTGACTACCACTCCCATCATGCTATTGCCTCCACCCCCCTTCCCAGCATGCCCATCCTTCCTTCCTTTTGAGTGGACTTCAGTGTGTGTGAGTGTGACAGCAATGGCAAGATGGCTGACAGTGTGGTCCTGTTGTTTGTTGGTGCCCAGTTCCCAGCAGGGCCTTGTGCTCCCCACGGCAGTAGCCAGTGTCAGCCATCTTGTCAGTTGTTTTCCACTCCCTGTGATGTGAGCATGGTTCAGAGTGGTGTTGGTGGGCCAATTGTGGGTGTGACCAATATCTGTGACTACCACTCCCATCATGCTATTGGCTACACTGACTTGACCAGCATACACAGAATTCCTTCCTTTGAGTGAGCTTCTCTGTGAGGTGGTGTTCTAGTGGTGGGTAAATATCTGTGAGTGTTTGTTGGTTCTATTTGTGCCACTGCCTTGCTGTATTTGTTGTTAGGTTTGTAGATGTCATGACACAGTTACATATCACTATGAGATGGCAGGTATTGTGTTTGTCTGACTAGCATTCACATCTTGGGATGAATAACGTTTGGTTGCTGTGTATTTGCTAAGTGTGCATGATTTGCCTATCCCCTTGACTGTGATGTGTGTGTGTTGTCACACCATATTGTATATATTAGTTGTGTACTCACCAGGCTCTGGGATGTCTGTTAGTCTGTACACGCTCACTGGTGGTAGGATGGCCCGCACCTTCTCCTCCCAGGGCCTGAGGTATACTGGTTTTGCAGGAGGGCCACTGCCGGTGTGCTGGCTGAGGAGGTAGTCCTTTTTTAGTAGGTCCCAGACCCTCCTGCGCACATCATACCACCTGTTCTGGATGTCTTCCTTTGTGCGCAAACATGGTGATTGTGCGTTCACCCTGTCGACAATCCTCGCCCACATCTTGGTTTTCTGCGACATGGGGGTCTGTTGTACCAATGTACCAAACAACTGTGGCTCTACCCTGAGTATCTCGTCTACCAGGACTTCCAATTCACAATCTAGGAACTTATGGTTCTTCTTTGGGGGCATGGTGATGGGTGGTGGTGGTGATTGATGTGTGTGTGTGTGTGTGTGCAGGTGGGGGGTGAGTGTAGGTTTAGCTGGGTGTGTGTGAGGGTGCTATTTGTAGGTGTGGTAATGGTGTGTGGCTTGTGTGATGTATGAGCTGTGAGTGTGTCTGTGGTTGCTGTGTGATGGTGTTCTGTCTGGCAGGTCAGTGGAATTTGCAAAGGATCATGGTAGGGATTTGTGGCCTTTATATAGGTGGAGTTGGAGGTGTGTCCTTGTTCCATTTTTTTCCCTCCCTGTATTTATTGGGTTAGTGGTTGTTTGTTTGGCCCTTTTTTTCTAATTTTTCCTTGGTGTTTTTGGTGCATGTACGAGTCGTTCTTGTGTCCGAGTAGGACGCTGCAGTTGTCTGGTGCGATCTTGTCTGACTCGTTCCCGCTGTGTGTCAGCTAGGTTTCATATGCGGCGTACGAGTCGGTCGCGGAGTATTGGGTTGCTTCGGCTGGGTTTTGTATGCGTGTCGGTCGTACGGCTTGTGCTCCGTGCGAGTCGGTCGTGTTTTGCATGCACAGCATCGTACTACGCGGGTCGGAGTTCGCGGGTACGTTTTGTTCGGGTTCAATCCGAGTGCGTGTCGGTCGGTTCGTTTCGCGTGATTTCCCAGCCGGATGGCTTGTTTCCGTCCGGCTCGGTCGGTCGTTTTGTATTCCGTCCGAGTCGGTCGGATTTCACATTCATTTAATCGTACTACCCGGGTTGTGCGGCGCCGGTCCGAGTCGGTCGGAATAAATTCCCGTACCGAGTCGGTCGGTACGTTTTCCGGCTCGAATCGGAATCGGCCCCTTAGTGTTTGCAAGTGATGCCAAAGAAGGTTATCTCATTCCAATTTAAATACTGTGAAGGAACATTTGTCAAAGCTTAGTGAAGACGTTTAAGGGATTTTCTTCTGGGGTCACATCTTGTAAACAATAAACATTTTGTATAGACCCTACTATATGCTACTATATGCTGCTATAAAAGAGGATCAAGCATATTCTGAAAGAGAAGCTGCTGAGAGAATTAGAGAGACTGACAAAGAAATAATGCAAAGTACATTTTAAGTTTCCAATAATGGTTTTCAAACACTTTCAAAATACATAAACACAATCTCAACCATTAATTCTTGTGCTCTCAATCTTTTAAAAGGAGAATTAAGTATCTTGCAACAATGCAGACTCAGATGCATGCAATAGCACAATAGCACAATTAAATTGGGCATTACAAATTTTGAAAATGAGTAAAGTGCTATGGTAGCTCATAAGTGAGTGTGCTGTGTTTAGTCCCTATAATGTGACGTTGTAACAGATAACGATCACTAAAAAAGAAGTATTGCACACTCTTTGATTAATAGAGTAGATAAAGAGCACCCCGTTCCCTGTGGCAGAAAACACACACCTTATATGGCTCTTGCATGGCGTAATCTCCCTGCCAAGAACTGCCTTTTATTTTTATGTTTGTTAGAAACACACATCCTTGGAGTGGTATGACAAAAAACACAATGGTTTTCTTTAGCATGTATGGAAATTCCCTTTTGAGTTCAATTGTTCCACATTCATTAGCTTATCTACATGCACCAACCCACCCCGATACTCAGTCCTCTGTGATTCTATCACTTTGCACAGGGCTTGTAACTCATTGAGGCCTTTGCTTGCTTGTAATTTACTTGCAGCTCCTGTTTCATTCTTTCCTTCTTATCATACACTCCTAGAAAACTGTTCGTAGCTAAGTAGAACAAATGAAAGTTGCTGAGGGTTGACCCCCGCCTAAGTTTGGTTTATGTAATTACAGTTCAAAAACAGTATAATGCTGTGGTATACCATTCTGTACTCCTACAAAACGTTGTTTGAAAATGTTCCCTAGCCCAAAAAAGATATGATAAAGATGCACTATGATAAATTAAACAAAGTTGTTGTGATCCTGACAGAGAAAGAGGTATCTTTAACCTTAATAGCAGATATTTTGCCCTCCTGGCAACATGGTATGTACACAATTTTCCATTCATCAAATACATAGGCATAATCCGCTATACTGACAGAATATCGAGGTAAAAAAATTAAGTAAAAAAATATTGAGTAAAAAAATATAGAATCAGAAAATATTGACCGCCTATACTTAAAAGGTAAGTACATAAATATTGAAAAAAATATTGTTTACAATAATATAGTTGTAATAAATATCAATTTTTAAATATATATAATTTAAAATGTTAAAATAAACATATATTAAATACTAACAATAATTGATATAAATTAATATATTTAAATGTATATTTTAACAAATAAACTTACTTTTTAAATTGTAAACATATATATATATATATATATATATTCACTGAAAAAAACCATAGGTTTCAGATATGTTATAGTTACAAATTAGCATTTAAAAAACCTTTGAAATTCACTGAAAAAACCATAGGTTTTAGGGACAGTTATAGTTAGTTGGACATTTCACTCGTACAAAACCCGTGAAATTCCCCCGTTATAGTTAGTTCAGCTAACTATAACTCGCGCTCCGCAATGCACTGCTGATGACGTCACATATTACATCACTCATGACATGGTCAGTGACATCACTGATGACATCACTGATGACATCTCAAATGACATCACTGATGACATCATCCACGTGATAATCTGATGCAGCTCCTCACACCCTAATATAACCTTTGATACACCCAATCTAAATTACAGAGTGCCATTCGCAAAACCATAGACACTCCAACACCAATAACTACATACCCACTCACTGATTCTTAGGTCTACACACACACATCCACTCACTCACCCGTACAGTCACTCATACTTATGGTCACTCAGTACAGGACTATCATATGCACTCTTACTCCTATATAGACACTCAAACACCGCCACTCATCCATAGAGGTACTCACACACCTAGTCAGTCATGCAAATAATTAAACACACTGCCATTTACTCACCTATACAGTTATACACACACCAGCTCACTTAATCATACAAATACTAGCACATTGTTACGCTCTTATACAATCACTGATACAAGCACACACTCATCCATACAGCCACTATCACAATCACTCACTCTCGCTTATAGCTATTTATATACTCAATACACATATATACTGCCTTTCACATATGTAGTTACTCACACATGTACCACTGGGACATACATTCACTCACTAACACACTCTTACACACACTTACCCACCCATACAGTCTATCACAGATGCACTCTTGAAACCATCCACCCAGTGAATCACCCACTCACACATCTATGCACAGTCGCACACACCCCATCCACACAAACACTCAGGCACCCATACAGATACTCATAGAACCAATCAATAACCCATATAGACACTCATGTAGCTATTCGCAAATCCATGCATCCACTTACACACCAACAGACGGATACAGACATTCACACAGTTTAGTCACTAACCCATGCATTCAGTAAGATACGTTTAATCACTCACTTATAGAGTCAGTCACGCACCTACTAAATCATCCATACAGACACTTACACACCCACTCATTCTTCAATACGTCTTTTCCTATATATATTAAAAATATTTCAACTTTACAGAAACACACAGTCACTGGATGATGTCATCAGTGATGTCATTTGAGATGTCATCAGTGATGTCATCAGTGATGTCACTGACCATGTCATGAGTGATGTAATATGTGACGTCATCAGCAGTGCATTGCGGGGCGCGAGTTATAGTTAGCTGAACTAACTATAACGGGGGAATTTCACGGGTTTTGTACGAGTGAAATGTCCAACTAACTATAACTGTCCCTAAAACCTATGGTTTTTTCAGTGAATTTCAAAGGTTTTTTAAATGCTAATTTGTAACTATAACATATCTGAAACCTATGGTTTTTTCAGTGAATTTCAAAGGTTTTTTAAATGCTAATTCCTAACTATAACATGTCTGAAACCTACGGTTTTTCAGTGAATTTCAAAGGTTTTGTAAATGACAATTTTTAAATGTATTAATTGTTATATTAATTTTTTTCATACTGATTTATTACATTTTTTAGAATTTTTTTTTACATATTTTATTTTTTAAATTACATTGTAATTACATTATACATTACATTACAAAAAATACTTTCTCAGAATGAATTACTTTAGTTTAAATACTTTGCACATAGGCAATAGACTTTTAAGTACAGTAGTTACAGTTGTTGCAATGGGCACCACATTTTCAAACACAATGCAACATTCAGCTCAATGTGAATTTCTAGTTAAATGCAATTAGTTACTTTATGGATTACTTTTTCTAACCACAGGACTGGATCCTAGATTCAGTCCTGGTACATCTCCTGTAAACAGTTGAGTAAAAGCGTTTTGGTTACAGTCGTGATTTTTAAGGAATATTATTGTATTTTAAAAGTTGACACTTAGAAACTTTTTCTCATAGAATCACCAATGTTATCCTATGGAAGGAAATTCACTTAGCAGGTAAAAACTGTTATCGTTACTTTTTCTTACTCAGTGTTGGATCCTGGATCCAGCACTGGTGCATCTCCTGTAAACAGTTGAAAGAATGCGTTTAAGTCATACAGGCGATTTTTAAGGAATATTTGTAGTTTGTGAAAATCGACACTTTGAAACTTTTCTGCTGAAAACCAGACAATGGATTCCTATGGAAGAAAATATAAGTTACTGGTAAGTACGGTTAAAATTACTTTTCAGGACCAGTACTGGGCTGAAAGATACAGCACTGAGGTCTCTCCTTATAACAGGTGAGTAAATCGGAATTCGTATTTCGGCTGATTTTAGAGGAATATTTGTATGTTTCAAAAATCAACACTTAGAAACTTTTTCAGCAAAAAGCAGGCAATTATATACTATGGAAGGAAATTCAAGTTACTGGTAAGTACGGTTAAAATTACTTTTCAGGACCAGTACTGGGCTGAAAGATACAGCACTGAGGTCTCTCCTTATAACAGGTGAGTAAATCGGAATTCGTATTTCGGCTGATTTTAGAGGAATATTTGTATGTTTCAAAAATCAACACAGAAACTTTTTCAGCAAAAAGCAGGCAATTATATACTATGGAAGGAAATTCAAGTTACTGGTAAGTACGGTTAAAATTACTTTTGAGGATCAGTACTGGGCTGAAAGATGCAGCACTGAGGTCTCTCCTGATAACAGGTGAGTAAATCGGAATTCGTATTTCGGCTGATTTTAGAGGAATATTTTAAAGTTCCAAAACTCCACACTTAGAAGAATTTCCAAGTGAAACCAGTCAATGTTAGCCTATGGAAGGAAATTCAAGTTACTGGTAGAGTACGGTTAAAATTACTTTTCAGGATTAGTACTGGGCTGAAAGATGCAGCACTGAGGTCTCTCCTGATAACAGGTGAGTAAATCAGAATTCGTATTTCGGCTGATTTTAGAGGAATATTTGCACAATGGTGAAGGGAGGGGGCGGGGCCTGAGGTGACATCTAGTGCAAACGCGCCCCGTGGCGCGTTTAAGTAGGGGGATTAAGTCCCCTTGAATCATGAGGGTGCCTACGGACCCAACTAGCCCACCAGGAACCTCCAGTATGCGCCAGGGGCTGCGTTGCAGAGACGTGTAGAGAGGCCACACCCCTTTTACAACACTCTGCAACGCAGCTCCGTGGCGCTCACTGGACGTACCTGGTGGGCTAGTTGGCCCCCAGGGACCTCAGGATTGAAGGGGATTTAATTCCCCATCTTAAAACGCGCCACGGGGCCTGTTTGCACACATGTCACCTGAAGCCCCACCCCCTCCCTTCACCACTGTGCAAACACGCCCCGTGGCGCGTTTTAAGTTGGGGATTAAGTCCCCTTGAATCCTGAGGGTCCCCGAGGTCCAACTAGCCCACCATATACCTCCAAAAGCGCCACAGAGCTGCGTTGCAGAGAGGTGTAAAAAGGGCGTGGCCTCTGTACACCTCTCTGCAAGGCAGCCCCTGGCGCATACTGGAGGTTCCTGGTGGGCTAGTTGGCCCCAGGGACCCCCAGTATTCAAGGGGAATGCGTTCCCCCTCTGCAAACGCGCCAGGGGCGCATTTGCAGAGTGGTGAAGGAAGGGGGCGGGGCCTGCGGGCCCGATCGTTTTTTTTGTTTTGTTTTTTTGTCCCCTGAAGGGGGCTGTGTGGCCCCCTTCCTTTTTCATGTTTTTGGGCCCTGGGGACCCCATCCCCCAGGGCATTACCCCCTTTTTGTAATTAAAATTAAAAAACAAAAACGGGAAGGGGGCCGCGTGGCCCCCTTCCCTGGGCCTGTATTGGCCCCCGGGACCCCATCCCCGGGGCATGGCCTTTTTTATTTTTCTTTGGAGGGGGCTGCGTGGCCCCCTCCTCAGGCCACTTAAGGCCCCGGGGACCCCATCCCCGGGGCCGGCCTTTCCATTTTTTTATTATTATTATTTTTTTTTTTGGGGAGGGGGCGCGTGGCCCTCCTCCCGAGCCACTACTTGCCCGGGGACCCTATCCCCGGGGCTGGCCCTCTCCGTTGGGGACTGTGGGGGTCCCCAATCCCCCACAGTCCCGCCGGCTCCCCGCGTCCCGTGGGAGCCGGCATTGCTCTTACACATGGGGAGCATCTAACATGCTGCTCCCCATGTGGAAAAGCAATTGTCTTTGGATATTGGAAGCGAGAGCAGGTTTCCCTGCTCTCTCTTCCAATATCCAAAGCAAGTTTGCAATGACAGGATGGGAGCTGCGAGGCTCCCGTCCTGTCATTGCAAACAGCAGTGTCCCGGGGGTAGGCACCCCGGGACACTGCAGGAGCCGGCCCTGGGGGTGGCGGTCCCCAGGGCCATCAAGGGCTCCAGGAGGGGGGCCGCGCGGCCCCCTCCCTTAAATTGCACAGCCTCGGGGAGGTGGTGGTCCCCGGGCGTGTGGGGGCTGGAGCCCCCACACCTTATTTAACATAAAAAGAAGCCCCGGGGGTGGCGGTCCCCGGGGCTGCGGGAGGGCAGAAGAGCCCTCCCGCACCATTTTTATATAAAGCCCCGGGGGGTGGCGGTCCCCGGGGCTTGGGGGCCCTTGAGGCCCCCACACATCAAATTAACCCCCCACCATGCCCCCGGGACTTGGGCCACCCGGGGGCAAATGCTAATCGAGCGCGGGAGACCGCGCTTCGATTTTTTTCGGCAGGATTCGCGCACCCTGAGCACATCCTGCCGATTTTAAAAATGTATTTTTTTTTTTTTTGCCCAGGGGTCCTTGTGGGACCCCTGAGCAAACCTAGGGGGTCAGGGTGTTTCTACCCTGCCCCCTTTGTGCGCTTTGCGCACTTGTTTCTGTCCCTCGGTTCTACCGAGGGACAAAATGGCTGCCAACACTTCCTGATTTGGAGTGTTGACAGCCAATTAGCATGCAGCTCGTGATCGGGAGGGTGCGCGAATCCGACGCGGCCATAGATATATATGTACTTTTACTTTTGATTTTCTCAGCAACTACTGAACGGATTTACACCATTTAACAAAAAGGGTTCTTTCTGAACCAAGAACTACCTCTTTGCCAAATTTGGTGTAATTCCGTTCAGCAGATCGAGCTGTAGCCGTGTCTAAAGTTTCCTATGGAAAATTGCATGGGGAAAACGCGTTTTGGGACCCCCCTTTTTCTCGGCCCCCGCTTGACGAATCCCCGAGACTTTCAGGGTAGGAGCGGACCGGAGCGCCCCACAAAGTTTGAAAATTTTGCGAAGATACGTCAACCGGCAAGAGAGTTATTTCAAATAGAATGTCGCAGATTTCCTATGGATAATAGGTTGTAACTATAACTATCTACTGGCGACCGCCAGTAGATATATATATATATATATATATATATATATATATATATATATATATATATATATATATATGAGACCACCAATTGCTGACCTAAATAAAAAGTCAGCGGGACACATGCTCCGGGTACAAAGCATAGGATTTATTTAGCTCAATGAAGCACTTCCCTGCAGTCCGTGAAACGCTAAGGCAGACGCGTTTCTGGCCGGAATGGCCGTCATCAGTGCCGGTCCCACAGGCTGTTAGATTCTCGTGGGCTTCAGAGACCACTCCTTTTCAAGTAGTCTCTCGACTCCTCCTCCCACAGGCAGGTGTGTGGATTGTGCTGAAGACACCAAGCCCACTGCATGATGGTAATTGCAGTCCTCACGTGGTTCCACATACAGTGATGTGGAGCTCTGAGCAACGATACTGCCCCCAAATTCATGGCGCTGGACTGCACTCCACCGCAGGAGTCCTGGAAATGATGGTCCGGCTAACACCTCTGTTTGTACCCTTATCCAGGCAGCACAATGCCGCCTCCTCTCTCCCTCGCACAAATAGTCTCCAAAATGGAAATAACTCCGCTTGGGGGCGCCGCGATGTACTCCTCGTACTCCACCCAAAAATTGCTGATTTCGCGGTGCTCCAGACCGAGAGGGCGTGTCCCCAGCCGGTATCAGCGGAAACCGGTTACACAAGACCACCAATTGCTGACCTAAATAAAAAGTCAGCGGGACACATGCTCCAGGTACAAAGCATAGGATTTATTTAGCTCAATGAAGCACTTCCTGCAGTCCGTGAAACGCTAAGGCAGACGCGTTTCTGGCCGGAATGGCCGTCATCAGTGCCGGTCCCACAGGCTGTTAGATTCTCGTGGGCTTCAGAGACCACTCCTTTTCAAGTAGTCTCTCGACTCCTCCTCCCACAGGCAGGTGTGTGGATTGTGCTGAAGACACCAAGCCCACTGCATGATGGTAATTGCAGTCCTCACGTGGTTCCACATACAGTGATGTGGAGCTCTGAGCAACGATACTGCCCCCAAATTCATGGCGCTGGACTGCACTCCACCGCAGGAGTCCTGGAAATGATGGTCCGGCTAACACCTCTGTTTGTACCCTTATCAGGCAGCACAATGCCGCCTCCTCTCTCCCTCGCACAAATAGTCTCCAAAATGGAAATAACTCCGCTTGGGGGCGCCGCGATGTACTCCTCGTACTCCACCCAAAAATTGCTGATTTCGCGGTGCTCCAGACCGAGAGGGCGTGTCCCCAGCCGGTATCAGCGGAAACCGGTTACACAAGACCACCAATTGCTGACCTAAATAAAAAGTCAGCGGGACACATGCTCCGGGTACAAAGCATAGGATTTATTTAGCTCAATGAAGCACTTCCCTGCAGTCCGTGAAACGCTAAGGCAGACGCGTTGCTGGCCGGAATGGCCGTCATCAGTGCCGGTCCCACAGGCTGTTAGATTCTCGTGGGCTTCAGAGACCACTCCTTTTCAAGTAGTCTCTCGACTCCTCCTCCCACAGGCAGGTGTGTGGATTGTGCTGAAGACACCAAGCCCACTGCATGATGGTAATTGCAGTCCTCACGTGGTTCCACATACAGTGATGTGGAGCTCTGAGCAACGATACTGCCCCCAAATTCATGGCGCTGGACTGCACTCCACCGCAGGAGTCCTGGAAATGATGGTCCGGCTAACACCTCTGTTTGTACCCTTATCAGGCAGCACAATGCCGCCTCCTCTCTCCCCTCGCACAAATAGTCTCCAAAATGGAAATAACTCCGCTTGGGGGGGCGCCGCGATGTACTCCTCGTACTCCACCCAAAAATTGCTGATTTCGCGGTGCTCCAGACCGAGAGGGCGTGTCCCCACCGGTATCAGCGGAAACCGGTTACACAAGACCACCAATTGCTGACCTAAATAAAAAGTCAGCGGGACACATGCTCCGGGTACAAAGCATAGGATTTATTTATCTCAATGAAGCACTTCCCTGCAGTCCGTGAAACGCTAAGGCAGACCGCGTTTCTGGCCGGAATGGCCATCATCAGTGCCGGTCCCACAGGCTGTTAGATTCTCGTGGGCTTCAGAGACCACTCCTTTTCAAGTAGTCTCTCGACTCCTCCCACAGGCAGGTGTGTGGATTGTGCTGAAGACACCAAGCCCACTGCATGATGGTAATTGCAGTCCTCACGTGGTTCCACATACAGTGATGTGGAGCTCTGAGCAACGATACTGCCCCCAAATTCATGGCGCTGGACTGCACTCCACCGCAGGAGTCCTGGAAATGATGGTCCGGCTAACACCTCTGTTTGTACCCTTATCAGGCAGCACAATGCCGCCTCCTCTCTCCCCTCGCATAAATAGTCTCCAAAATGGAAATAACTCCGCTTGGAGGGCGCCGCGATGTACTCCTCGTACTCCACCCAAAAATTGCTGATTTCGCGGTGCTCCAGACCGAGAGGGCGTGTCCCCAGCCGGTATCAGCGGAAACCGGTTACACAAGACCACCAATTGCTGACCTAAATAAAAAGTCAGCGGGACACATGCTCCGGGTACAAAGCATAGGATTTATTTAGCTCAATGAAGCACTTCCTGCAGTCCGTGAAACGCTAAGGCAGACGCGTTTCTGGCCGGAATGGCCGTCATCAGTGCCGGTCCCACAGGCTGTTAGATTCTCGTGGGCTTCAGAGACCACTCCTTTTCAAGTAGTCTCTCGACTCCTCCTCCCACAGGCAGGTGTGTGGATTGTGCTGAAGACACCAAGCCCACTGCATGATGGTAATTGAAGTCCTCACGTGTTTCCACATACAGTGATGTGGAGCTCTGAGCAACGATACTGCCCCCAAATTCATGGCGCTGGACTGCACTCCACTGCAGGAGTCCTGGAAATGATGGTCCGGCTAACACCTCTGTTTGTACCCTTATCAGGCAGCACAATGCCGCCTCCTCTCTCCCCTCACACAAATAGTCTCCAAAATGGAAATAACTCCGCTTGGGGGGCGCCGCGATGTACTCCTCGTAATCCACCCAAAAATTACTGATTTCGCGGTGCTCCAGACCGAGAGGGCGTGTCCCTAGCCGGTATCAGCGGAAACCGGTTACACAAGACCACCAATTGCTGACCTAAATAAAAAGTCAGCGGGACACATGCTCCGGGTACAAAGCATAGGATTTATTTAGCTCAATGAAGCACTTCCCTGCAGTCCGTGAAACGCTAAGGCAGACGCGTTTCTGGCCGGAATGGCCGTCATCAGTGCCGGTCCCACAGGCTGTTAGATTCTCGTGGGCTTCAGAGACCACTCCTTTCAAGTAGTCTCTCGACTCCTCCTCCCACAGGCAGGTGTGTGGATTGTGCTGAAGACACCAAGCCCACTGCATGATGGTAATTGCAGTCCTCACGTGGTTCCACATACAGTGATGTGGAGCTCTGAGCAACGATACTGCCCCCAAATTCATGGCGCTGGACTGCACTCCACCGCAGGAGTCCTGGAAATGATGGTCCGGCTAACACCTCTGTTTGTACCCTTATCAGGCAGCACAATGCCGCCTCCTCTCTCCCCTCGCACAAATAGTCTCCAAAATGGAAATAACTCCGCTTGGGGGGGCGCCGCGATGTACTCCTCGTACCCCACCCAAAAATTGCTGATTTCGCGGTGCTCCAGACCGAGATGGCGTGTCCCCAGCCGGTATCAGCGGAAACCGGTTACACAAGACCACCAATTGCTGACCTAAATAAAAAGTCAGTGGGACACATGCTCCGGGTACAAAGCATAGGATTTATTTAGCTCAATGAAGCACTTCCCTGCAGTCCGTGAAACGCTAAGGCAGACGCGTTTCTGGCCGGAATGGCCGTCATCAGTGCCGGTCCCACAGGCTGTTAGATTCTCGTGGGCTTCAGAGACCACTCCTTTTCAAGTAGTCTCTCGACTCCTCCTCCCACAGGCAGGTGTGTGGATTGTGCTGAAGACACCAAGCCCACTGCATGATGGTAATTGCAGTCCTCACGTGGTTCCACATACAGTGATGTGGAGCTCTGAGCAACGATACTGCCCCCAAATTCATGGCGCTGGACTGCACTCCACCGCAGGAGTCCTGGAAATGATGGTCCGGCTAACACCTCTGTTTGTACCCTTATCAGGCAGCACAATGCCGCCTCCTCTCTCCCCTCGCACAAATAGTCTCCAAAATGGAAATAACTCCGCTTGGGGGGGCGCCGCGATGTACTCCTCGTACTCCACCCAAACATTGCTGATTTCGCGGTGCTCCAGACCGAGAGGGCGTGTCCCCATCCGGTATCAGCGGAAACCGGTTACACAAGACCACCAATTGCTGACCTAAATAAAAAGTCAGCGGGACACATGCTCCAGGTACAAAGCATAGGATTTATTTAGCTCAATGAAGCACTTCCCTGCAGTCCGTGAAACGCTAAGGCAGACGCGTTTCTGGCCGGAATGGCCGTCATCAGTGCCGGTCCCACAGGCTGTTAGATTCTCGTGGGCTTCAGAGACCACTCCTTTTCAAGTAGTCTCTCGACTCCTCCTCCCACAGGCAGGTGTGTGGATTGTGCTGAAGAGACCAAGCCCACTGCATGATGGTAATTGCAGTCCTCACGTGGTTCCACATACAGTGATGTGGAGCTCTGAGCAACGATACTGCCCCCAAATTCATGGCGCTGGACTGCACTCCACCGCAGGAGTCCTGGAAATGATGGTCCGGCTAACACCTCTGGAAATCTACCATCAAAGTGACTGGAAACAGCTTAAATTTTATGGGATTGAAACTGTGCCAAAGAATGAACGAGGGGGAAATCGTGAAAAGATCTTGCGACAGAAAGAATCAAGACATATCCTGAATCAACGTACTTTGACACCTCATGGCCTGAATCAGTCGGAAGAATTATATGTACATCTATAGACTCATGACTAATAGCTTCTCCTAAAGGAAAAACAAGAATGAAAAAAGTAAAAGGGAGATAATGGACATTAAAGACAAAGAAAAGTAAAATAAAAAAACAGAGAGAAAGAAAAGTAATATAAGAGTTTCAATATTGGCAAAATTGGTTGAAAATGAAGGAAATGAAAGAATTTTCATTGTGATTTTTCCCACTGGAGGGTTTGACTGATAAAAAGGTAAAATGTATCTGTACAAAATCAAATGATGTAAATGCCTTGGATTTTAGAACATATCAGGTATATCAGTTGGACCAACTACAGCAATGTTGATTTAAAA
Source organism: Calotriton arnoldi (assembly GCA_963921515.1). NCBI lineage: Eukaryota > Metazoa > Chordata > Amphibia > Caudata > Salamandridae > Calotriton > Calotriton arnoldi. The sequence goes on from CAWUFW010020136.1 coordinate 141,623, forward strand.
ACACATTAATTAAATAGAGAAAAGTAAAACTTTATAGAAACTTGTTAAATAAATAAATAAATGTTTTTTTTTTTTTTATCATGAAAATCAGAAAACTACATCTCCCATAATTCACAGGGATGCTTGCAGCAACCAGCAGGAAATGATGTCATAGTAATTCAAACACATAAGTGGAGGATTAACAAGCAACCTGTTGATCGTGAGCAAGGTATTTGTAATACCGAAACGCGTAGATCTTGTTTCACCTGTATTCTTGTTTATACATATGAACATCAAATGAAGGAGATAGAAAAATTAAAAAAATCGCAAAACCTGCAAGAGTGCGGACCGTTTTTCCTCTGGAAAGAGGATTTGGAAGATGTGTTAAGCGGCGTGGTTCAGCCGCGGGAGCTCGCACCCATACTGAGCGTTATCGAGTCTGGCGAAAGGAGGAACCAAACTGGGACAATATATATATATATATATATGTATATATATATATATATATATATACCTTCCAAAGTCACCCTGCATCGAGAAACGCACTCCACCAGCTGTCAGGTTTCAAACCCTTTATTTTTCAAAACAGGAGTGCAACTCCGACAGAGCATGCCCATTTGCCTAATGCATTTCGGAGCCATCATGCTCCTTCCTCAGAGGCATAATGTCAGCACACCATTTTGGGTTTCCACAGTTCCTTGCGTCACTGCACCAAATTTTTTTAGACCTCCGGTGTGTCCGTTTCGTTGAGGTGCACGCTGGGACTTGTGGTACTGTATATATATGCAAAACACACAAGATGATGGACGGAATGCTGCACATTGGCAAACATTCACCCCCAGTCACAGATCTGGGTTTAATCCATCGTTATTTTGCTTCACCACGCCACCCCAGTTCAGACATAGCCATATGCAAATCAGTCTTGACCCTGTGCCTCATGGGAACAGTCCAGACCGAACTGCCAAGCCATGTCTTCCCTGGACCGGAATCAAGCATCCTAGGACCGGTTTCAGGCTATCAACCTTCATCAGCCAGGATAGCTTGACTCCAGTGGCGTAGTGAGCACGGGACCCACGTCTGGGCATACCCTTCCCACTTAGGGCGAAATGCAAAACACACAAGATGATGGACGGAATGCTGCACATTGGCAAACATTCACCCCCAGTCACAGATCTGGGTTTAATCCATCGTTATTTTGCTTCACCACGCCACCCCAGTTCAGACATAGCCATATGCAAATCAGTCTTGACCCTGTGCCTCATGGGAACAGTCCAGACCGAACTGCCAAGCCATGTCTTCCCTGGACCGGAATCAAGCATCCTAGGACCGGTTTCAGGCTATCAGCCTTCATCAGCCAGGATAGCTTGACTCCAGTGGCGTAGTGAGCATGGGACCCACGTCTGGGCATACCCTTCCCACTTAGGGCGAAATGCAAAACACACAAGATGATGGACGGAATTCTGCACATTGGCAAACATTCACCCCCTGTCAGAGATCTGGGTTTAATCCATCGTTATTTTGCTTCACCACGCCACCCCAGTTCAGACATAGCCATATGCAAATCAGCCTTGACCCTGTGCCTCATGGGAACAGTCCAGACCGAACTGCCAAGCCATGTCTTCCCTGGACCGGAATCAAGCATCCCAAGCATCCCGAGTGGGACGGGTATGCCCAGACATGGGTCCCGTGCTCTCCATGCCACTGGAAGTCAAGCTATCCTGGCTGATGAGGGTTGAAAACCCTAAACCGGTCCTAGGATGCTTGTTTCCAGTCCAGGGAGGACCTGGCCTGGCAGTTCGGGCTGGACTGTTCCCATTGGGCACAGGGTCAAGACTGATTTGCATATGGCTGGGTTCAAACTGGAATGGCATGGGGAGCAAAAAAACGATGGATTTAGGCCCAGATCTCTGTACTGGGGTGAATGTATGACATTGTTCTGCATTCTGTCCATCAACTGTTCTTTTTGTACTGTATATATATTACACACAAAGACGCTCCTGCTAGGATCTGTGGCCCGAGGCAAGTGGCGCGGGATGGCGGCGGAGCAAGCCGTCAATCAATCGCACACGAAGGAAAGAATGTCCGCACTCTCAGGTTGTGCCGCAGTGGGGATTTAATTACATATTTAATTAAAACCCCACTGCGGCACAACCTGAGAGTGCGGACATTCTATCCTTCGTGTGCGAAATATATATATATATATATATATATATATATATATATATATATATATATATATTATCTACTGGCGGTCGCCAGTAGATAGTTATAGTTAAAACCTATTATCCATAGGAAATCCGCGACATTCTATTTGAAATAACGTTGGCGCCGGTTGACGAATCTTCGCGAAAGTTTCCAACTTGTTGGGGCGCTCCGGTCCGCTCCTATCCTGAAAGTCTCGGGGTGATACGTCAAGCGGGGGCTGAGAAAAAGGGGGTCCCAAAACGCATTTTCCCCATTCATTTTTCCATAGGAACCTTTAGTCGCAGCTACAGCCCGAACTGCTGAACGGAATTACACCAAATTTGGCAAAGAGGTAGCCCTTGGTTCAGTGTCGTGCCTTTTGCTTAAATGGTGTAAATCCGTTCAGTAGTTCCTGAGAAAATCAAAAGTAAAGTCACATATATATTCTGGGCGGAGCCTAACCACACATGTCATCGTGAGATCTGATTGGCTGTCAGCACTTCATCCTGGAATTGCTGGCAGCCATCTTGGGACCAATATAAATGATAGTACCTCATTGAAATGCATTGTAGTGAATAGAAGATTTTGAGGGTCACCAAAAGGAGAACTATAAAGGGTGATAACAGGCTTTAGTTACATTAGAATTTATATGTTGATGGTACCATACTAATTTTAGGAATTGTGGTGTATTCTAAGGTGATTTTACCATGTGAAAACCTTCTGCTGGGATATCATGAATCATGTTTGAGAGAACACTATTTTCTCATGCTTGTCCCATGGAGGTTTGGAAGGTGCTCCAGAAGCTAAAATGAGAGCATATTTTCTGTAAATTCACATTATCTTTCTCACTCATGTGAGAATGAAGTCTGACATTCTCAGTAAAACATGTACATCCAACAAGGGCAGAGACTGTCAGTTGATTCCTTTGTGTTCTACTGCAGCTTCCCAGAGTGTTCTTAAGAACAACTAGAGTGCTAACAGCCTTACTTATCACAAAAGTATGGCACACCTGAAGCCATCTTGATTGGAATAAACTGGTAACACTTAAACAATTTAATTTAAAAAGGAACAAAATGATGGGGTTCATTTTGTCATAGAAATTATGGTTAGTGCTGCAGAAAGAAAAATTAGGACATGTTTCAAGTGTGATCTCAAATATCTTCCTGTTATATTTCAACAGGAGCAGCCTGCCAGTTGATGCCTTTGTGTTCTACTGCAGCTTCCCAGAGTGTTCTAAAGAACAACTAGAGTGCTAACAGCCTTACTTATGACAAAAGTATGGCACACCTGAAGCCATCTTGATTGGAATAAACTGGTAACACTTAAAACATTTAATTTAAAAAGGAACAAAATGAGGGGGTTCATTTTGTCATAGAAATTATGGTTAGTGCTGTAGAAAGAAAAATTAGGACATATTTCAAGTGTGATCTCAAATATCTTCCTGTTATATTTCAACAGGAGCAGCCTGCCAGTTGATGCCTTTGTGTTCTACTGCAGCTTCCCAGAGTGTTCTAAAGAACAACTAGAGCGCTAACAGCCTTACTTATGACAAAAGTATGGCACACCTGAAGCCATCTTGATTGGAATAAACCGGTAACACTTAAAACATTTAATTTAAAAAGGAACAAAATGAGGGTTCTTTTTGAAATAGAAATTATGGTTAGTGCTGCAGAAAGAAAAATTAGGGCATGTTTTAAGTGAGATCTCATATCCTCTTCTATTTCATTAGAAAATTCTGACATGCAGACTGAAACAATCACTTTCAATACCAGCAGCAGACTACCAGTTAACTCCCTGGTGAGCAGTAGCTTTACTCCAGTGATCTAATGAGCAACTAGAGTGCTAACATTCTGAATTTATGGCAGATGTGAGACACATCTGAATGCCTTCTTGATGGAATCAAAGTAAAAAACTGAAAGCATTTCCTACTGAGAAGACTGCAGTAAATGAAGAAATTAGGAAACTTCATAACAAAGAAGTCTTCCAAGATGGCCACCAGTGAAAAAAGAGCCCAAATGTAGCACAAATATTACCCAGATGTAGCCCACATATAGCCCAATGACAAAAGTGTGCAAAACACTTTTTATTTTTAGTTTTTTTGCAGTTTTATGTAGTGCAGACTGGTCAGGTATTGGAGCATTGCATCTTAAAACATGACCCCCTACACTACAAAAACACCACTGCACTACCTTAAACCCTAAAACACTACCCCCAGCACGACCCCCTACACTACACAAGCACCACTGCACTATCCTAAACCCTAAAACACTACCCCCAGCACGACCCCCTACACTACCCAAACACCACTGCACTAACCTAAATCCTAAAACACTACCACCAGCACGACCCCCTACACTACCCAAACACCACTGCACTACCCTAAAACATGACCCCCTACACTACACAAACACCACTGCACTACCCTAAACCCTAAAACACTACCCCCAGCACGACCCCCTACACTACACAAGCACCACTGCACTACCCTAAAACAGTACCCCCAGCACGACCCCCTACACTGCCCGAACACCACTGCACTGCCCTAAACCCTGAAACACCAGCCCCTGCATGACCCCCTACACTGCCCGAACACCACTGCACTGCCCTAAACCCTGAAACACCACCCCTAGCATGACCCCCTACACTGCCCGAACACCACTGCACTGCCCTAAACCCTGAAACACCACCCCTTCACGACCCCCTACACTGCCCGAACACCACTGCACTGCCCTAAACCCTGAAACACCACCCCCAGCATGACCCCCTACACTGCCCGAACACCACTGCACTGCCCTAAACCCTGAAACACTACCCCCAGCAAGACCCCCTACACTGCCCGAACACCACTGCACTGCCCTAAACCCTGAAACATCACCCCCAGCAAGCCCCCTACACTGCCCGAACACCACTGACCTAAACCCTGAAACACCACCCCCAGCACGACCCCCTACACTGCCCGAACACCACTGCACTGCCCTAAACCCTGAAACACTACCCCCAGCATGACCCCCTACACTGCCCGAACACCACTGCTCTGCCCAAAACCCTGAAACACCAGCCCCAGCACGACCCCTACACTGCCCGAACACCACTGCACTGCCCTAAACCTTGAAACACCAGCCCCTGCACGACCCCCTACACTGCCCGAACACCACTGCACTACCACTTAACCCTGAAACATCACCCCCAGCACGACCCCCTACACTGCCCGAGCACCACTGCACTGCCCTAAACCCTGAAACACCAGCCCCAGCACGACCCCCTACACTGCCCGAACACCACTGCACTGCCCTAAACCCTGAAACACCAGCCCCAGCATGACCGCCTACACTGCCCGAACACCACTGCACTGCCCTAAACCCTGAAACACGAGCCCCAGTACGACCCCCTACACTGCCCGAACACCACTGCACTGCCCTAAACCCTGAAACACCACCCCCAGCGCGACCCCCTACACTGCCCGAACACCACTGCACTGCCCTAAACCCTGAAACACCACCCCCTGCACAACCCCTACACTGCTCGAACACTACTGCACTGCCCTAAACCCAGAAACACCATCCCCAGCACGACCCCCTATACTGCACGAACACCACTGCACTGCCCTAAACCCTGAAACACTACCCCCAGCAAGACCCCTATACTGCCCGAACACCACTGCACTGCCCTAAACCCTGAAACATCACCCCCAGCAAGACCCCCTACACTGCCCGAACACCACTGCCCTAAACCCTGAAACATCACCCCCAGCAAGACCCCCTACACTGCCCGAACACCACTGCACTGCCCTAAACCCTGAAACACCAGCCCCAGCACGACCCCCACACTGCCCGAACACCACTGCACTACCCTGAAACACCACCCCCTGCACGACCCCCTACACTGCCAGAACACCACTGCACTGCCCTAAACCCTGAAACCCCACCCCCAGCATGACCCCCTACACTGCCAGAACACCACTGCCCTAAACCCTGAAACACCACCCCCTGCACGACATCCTACACTGCCCGAACACTACTGTACTGCCCTAAACCCTGAAACACCACCCCCAGCACGACCCCCTACACTGCACGAACACCACTGCACCGCCCTAAACCCTGAAACACTACCCCCAGCAAGACCCCCTACACTGCCCGAACACCACTGCACTGCCCTAAACCCTGAAACATCACCCCCAGCAAGACCCCCTACACTGCCTGAACACCACTGCCCTAAACCCTGAAACACCACCCCCAGCAAGACCCCCTACACTGCCCGAACACCACTGCACTGCCCTAAACCCTGAAACCCCACCCCCAGCATGACCCCCTACGCTGCCAGAACACCACTGCACTGCCCTAAACCCTGAAACACCACCCCCTGCACGACATCCTACACTGCCCGAACACTACTGCACTGCCCTAAACCCTGAAACACCACCCCCAGCACGACCCCCTACATTACACGAACACCACTGCACCGCCCTAAACCCTGAAACACTACCCCCAGCAAGACCCCCTACACTGCCCGAACACCACTGCACTGCTATAAACCCTGAAACACCACCCCCAGCACGACCCCCTACACTGCCCGAACACTACTGCTCTGCCCAAAACCCTGAAACACCAGCCCCAGCATGACCCCCTACACTGCCCGAACACCACTGCACTGCCCTAAACCCTGAAACACCACCCCCAGCACGACCCCATACACTGCCCGAACACCACTGCACTGCCCTAAACCCTGAAACACCAGCCCCAGCACAACCCCGTACACTATCCGCACACCACTGCACTGCCCTAAACCCTGAAACACCAGCCCCAGCACAACCCCGTACACTGCCCGAACACCACTGCACTGCCCTAAACCCTGAAACACCAGCCCCAGCACGACCGCCTACACTGCCCGAAAACTACTGCACTGCCCTAAACCCTGAAACACCACCCCCAGCAAGACTACCTACACTGGCCGAACACCACTGCACTGCCCTAAACCCTGAAACACCACCCCCTGCACGACCCCTTACACTGCCCAAACACTATTGCACTGCCCTAAACCCTGAAACACCACCCCTCAGCACGACACCCTACACTGCCCGAACACCACTGCACTGCCCTAAACCCTGAAACACCACCCCAGCACGACCCCCTACACTGCACGAACACCACTGCACTAAACCCTGAAACACCACCCCTGCACGACCCCCTACACTGCCGGAACACCACTGCACTGCCCTAAACCCTGAAACACCACCCCCAGCATGACCCCCTACATTGCCCTAACACCACTGCACTGCCATAAACCCTGAAACATCACCCCCAGCACAACCCCCTACACTGCCTGAGCACCATTGCTCTGCCCTAAACCCTGAAACACTAGCCCCAGCACGACCCCCTACACTGCCCGAACACCACTGCACTGCCCTAAACCCTGAATCACCACCCCCAGCACGACCCCCTACACTGCCCGAACACCACTGCACTGCCCTAAACCCTGAAACACCAGCCCCAGCAAGACCCCCTACACTGCCCGAACACCACTGCACTGCCCTAAACCCTAAAACACTACCCCCGCATGACCCCCTACACTACCCAAATACCAATGCACTACCCTAATCCCTAAAACACTACCCCCGCACAACCCCCTACACTACCCAAAGACCACTGCACTACCCTAAACTCTAAAACAATACCCCCGCACGACTCCCTACACTACCCAAAGACCACTGCACTACCCTAAACCCTAAAACACGACCTCCTACACTACACAAACACCACTGCACTACCCTAAACCCTAAAAACTACCCCAGCACAAACCCCTACACTACCCAAATACCACTGCACTACCCTAAACCATAAAACACTACCCCCAGCAGTACCCCCTATGCTACCCAAACACCACTGCACTACCCTAAACCCTAAAACACTACCCCCAGCAGTACCCCTACACTACCCAAACACCATTGCACTACCCTAAACCCTAAAACACTACCCCCAGCAGTATCCCCTACACTACCCAAACACCACTGCACTACCCTAAACCCTAAAACACTAACCCCCAGCACGACCCCCTACACTACCTAAACACCACTGTACTACCCTAAACCCTAAAACACTCCCCCAGCACGACTCCCTACACTACCCAAACACCACTGCACTACCCTAAACCCTAAATCTACCCCCATCATGACCCCCTACACTACACAAACACCACTGCACTACCCTAAACCCTAAAAC